>JAWQFJ010025739.1:0-2500 GCA_034096865.1 Theodoxus fluviatilis | reverse complement strand
GTGTTGTTCCATCGTACACAAGCTTCAACCTTTGCATACATAGCTTTCAACATTTGGATGAATTTTGATGAAAAGCCAGTGTTTTCGAGGACTTTCCAGAGTTGATTCCTATCTACCGAGTCGAAAGCTTTCTCAAAATCAACAAATGATACATAGAGCTTCCCCCGACCGTCGCCATAGACGTGCTTCAGGACCATAGAGAACAGGGTGCAGATATGATCGATGGTAGAGTACTGCGTCCTCAAAACCTGCTTGCTCTCGACAGCGTAACCGGCGTGTCAGGATGGAAGCAAAGACCTTGCTAAGTATTCAAAGTAACAAAATCCCTCGTAGTTGTTGGGGTCCAGTTTATCGCCCTTCTTGTGCAGAGGGACAATTACAGAACGAGACCATTCACATGGAAAGTAGTGGGAGTCATAGAGAATATTAAACATTTTCGTCAGGAACGGTGCTATTCTATCACAGCCAACTTTGTAGTATTCACCAGGAATTGTATCAGTCCCCGCCGATTTCCGTGGTTTGATTCTGAGAAGAACTGTCTTCACCTCATATAACGTGATGGGATCATCCAGAATGGAATTTGTTACAATGCTTCCAGCAAGTGGAGTATCTCCGATTACACTCTCCAATCTGGACTTCGCATCGCAACTACTCAGGTAAATATTCTCGAAATGATTTGTCCAGGTAGTCATATGAATGTCAACGTTAACAGAACGTTTGTATGTTGTATTCTTTACAAATGACCTAAATGTGCGTGCATCTTTGATAGCCTACTATTCATGAGCTGGATGTTGGTCAAAACAAAGTGACTCTTTTTCTTTATGCGGATTAAACTTTTGTATGCTTTTCTGCTGGCCAAATATTTTTATTTATGCTCTAAGAATTTTGATTTTCTATATTGGGCAAGGGATTTCCTTGCATCATGTTTAGCAGTGCGACATTCGTAGTCGTACCAAACGGGCTGATTTCTAATTATGGGTGACCTAGCAGGGACTTTCTTTACCATACATTGTGTACAGGAAAGAATGGCATCATTGAAAAGCTGAAGAGCAGATTCGACAGAATTGTGCATCATTTGTGAAGCTTCCTCTAGCTTTTTCGTAAAATCAAGGTGGCCCATGCTTTCCAAAACGATATTAGCTTTTTGGGTATCCCATCGTATTTGGGATACATAAACCATCTTTGTCATTATCTCAGGTTTTCTTTTTTCTGGTCCAATCGTGATTACTAACGGCATATGGTGACTTTCTACCCTGTTACCAACCGAAAGATCTACTGGATAATTTGAATAGTTAGCATCAATCAAGCAATAGTCAGTCGATAACACTTTCGTCGTGAGGTGATAGATAAGTGTATCGTCCTTCACTATCACTTAAAGTGCATCCATTCAGAATGTCCAGTTGGTGGACCTGGCACAGACTGTTCATGAGGATGCCAAAGTTGTTAACGACACCATCTTGGGACATTCTAGGTTGACTAAGGTTAGAGTATCTACAACTTGCCCATAACCCTGTATCGTCATCTTGTTCGGAACTAGCTGCCCTGGTATCCCATGTCCCGACTCTTGCATTTAAGTCGCCACATATCATTAATGATGATTCTGGGAATGCTTCCTGACACTGAAGGATAACATCCTCCAGAATCGATAGATTACAAGTTATGTCCCTGTCCTTGTAATAAGGAGAGTCTTGTGGCGGGATGTACGCGCAGAGAACGATGATGTTAAACTCTGTGATGGTCGAAACCCTGAATGCTAACAAATTATCAGCATCAACATTCACTGGAGTTATGTATTGATTGATTGATTTTTTTAAACCAGGAAAGCCATACTTCCTGATCTACGGCCTTGCTTGGAGAAGTTTTTTTTTTACCGGGAGAGTGGAATATTACATAGTTATCAAAGTGGATGGACAAATCAAAGTTCTCTGTGGTGAAGGTCTCTAGTAGACAACAAATGTCGAAGGCTGCAAAGTAGTCAAGAAACCCTGACTCTCCAATTTTGGATACAAGACCTTAGACATTCCACGAGACCAACCGAAATATGTCTATTTCACTCTCGAACAACTCCTCCCTCGGCTCTCGTTCCTCGAGCTCGAACTCTGGAGGGTGTATCGAGTTGATAGGGCGTCGGCCAACACGTCATGCTGTCGATGTGCGGGCAGTTCCGCGTGATGCAGCACTTGCTGAGCGGCGCAGTCGCCCATCCCATACAGATCGGTAGAGGCCGCTGGTTGAGGCAGTAGTCGGCGACCTCTCACCTTCAGAGTTTGATGGGTAGCTGCCTCTGGAACAGCCTGTGCTACGTTTTCATTTGTCACTGGTCCCAGAGTCCAGACACTGGTTCCTCACGCACTCATCGGATTGTGCTGGGTTCCCCCCGATTCCATAGGATCTATAGTTCCAGTTCAACCATGTTAGTAAGGTGTTTTGCTTTCTGGGTCCCGAGGATGCGGCAGGACCGGAGGGCGTTGAGGATTGTGAGTGCCGGATGGACGACTGT
>JAWQFJ010025738.1:0-37771 GCA_034096865.1 Theodoxus fluviatilis | reverse complement strand
GTAAGGCACAAAGTCTATGCCTGCAGCGTTGTAAGGCAACAAGTCTATGTCTGCAGCGTTGTAAGGCACAAACTCTATGCCTGCAGCGTTGTAAGGCACAAACTCTATGCCTGCAGCGTTGTAAGGCACAAAGTCTATGCCTGCAGCGTTGTAAGGCACAAAGTCTATGCCTGCAGCGTTGTAAGGCACAAACTCTATGCCTGCAGCGTTGTAAGGCACAAAGTCTATGCCTGCAGCGTTGTAAGGCACAAACTCTATGCCTGCAGCGTTGTAAGGCACAAACTCTATGCCTGCAGCGTTGTAAGGCACAAACTCTATGCCTGCAGCGTTGTAAGGCAACAAGTCTATGCCTGCAGTGTTGTAAGGCAACAAGTCTATGCCCGCAGCATTGTAAGGCAACAAGTCTATGCCTGCAGTGTTGTAAGGCAACAAGTCTATGCCTGCAGCGTTGTAAGGCACAAACTCTATGCCTGCAGCGTTGTAAGGCACAAACTATATGCCTGCAGCGTTGTAAGGCAACAAGTCTATGCCTGCAGCATTGTAAGGCACAAACTCTATGCCTGCAGCGTTGTAAGGCACAAACTCTATGCCTGCAGCGTTGTAAGGCACAAAGTCTATGCCTGCAGCGTTGTAAGGCACAAAGTATATGCCTGCAGCGTTGTAAGGCAACAAGTCTATGCCTGCAGCATTGTAAGGCACAAACTCTATGCCTGCAGCGTTGTAAGGCACAAAGTCTATGCCTGCAGCATTGTAAGGCACAAAGTCTATGCCTGCAGCGTTGTAAGGCACAAAGTCTATGCCTGCAGCATTGTAAGGCACAAAGTCTATGCCTGCAGCGTTGTAAGGCACAAAGTCTATGCCTGCAGCGTTGTAAGGCACAAAGTCTATGCCTGCAGCATTGTAAGGCACAAAGTCTATGCCTGCAGCGTTGTAAGGCACAAAGTCTATGCCTGCAGCGTTGTAAGGCACAAAGTCTATGCCTGCAGCATTGTAAGGCACAAAGTCTATGCCTGCAGCGTTGTAAGGCAACAAGTCTATGCCTGCAGTGTTGTAAGGCAACAAGTCTATGCCTGCAGCGTTGTAAGACACAAAGTCTATGCCTGCAGCGTTGTAAGGCACAAAGTCTATGCCTGCAGCATTGTAAGGCACAAACTCTATGCCTGCAGCGTTGTAAGGCAACAAGTCTATGCCTGCAGCATTGTAAGGCACAAACTCTATGCCTGCAGCGTTGTAAGGCACAAAGTCTATGCCTGCAGCATTGTAAGGCACAAAGTCTATGCCTGCAGCGTTGTAAGGCACAAACTCTATGCCTGCAGCGTTGTAAGGCACAAAGTATATGCCTGCAGCGTTGTAAGACACAAACTCTATGCCTGCAGCGTTGTAAGGCACAAAGTATATGCCTGCAGCGTTGTAAGGCAACAAGTCTATGCCTGCAGCGTTGTAAGGCACAAACTATATGCCTGCAGCGTTGTAAGGCACAAAGTCTATGCCCGCAGCGTTGTAAGGCACAAAGTCTATGCCTGCAGCGTTGTAAGGCAACAAGTCTATGCCTGCAGCGTTGTAAGGCACAAACTATATGCCTGCAGCGTTGTAAGGCACAAAGTCTATGCCTGCAGCGTTGTAAGGCACAAACTCTATGCCTGCAGCGTTGTAAGGCACAAACTCTATGCCTGCAGCATTGTAAGGCACACAGTCTATGCCTGCAGCATTGTAAGGCACAAAGTCTATGCCTGCAGCGTTGTAAGGCACAAAGTCTATGCCTGCAGCGTTGTAAGACACAAAGTCTATGTCTGCAGTGTTGTAAGGCAACAAGTCTATGCCTGCAGCATTGTAAGGCACAAAGTCTATGCCTGCAGCATTGTAAGGCACACAGTCTATGCCTGCAGCATTGTAAGACACAAAGTCTATGCCTGCAGCGTTGTAAGGCACAAACTCTATGCCTGCAGCATTGTAAGGCACACAGTCTATGCCTGCAGCATTGTAAGGCACAAACTCTATGCCCGCAGCATTGTAAGGCAACAAGTCTATGCCTGCAGCATTGTAAGGCACAAACTCTATGCCTGCAGCGTTGTAAGGCACAAAGTCTATGCCTGCAGCATTGTAAGGCACAAAGTCTATGCCTGCAGCATTGTAAGGCACAAACTCTATGCCTGCAGCATTGTAAGGCACACAGTCTATGCCTGCAGCGTTGTAAGGCACACAGTCTATGCCTGCAGCATTGTAAGACACAAAGTCTATGCCTGCAGCGTTGTAAGGCACACAGTCTATGCCTGCAGCATTGTAAGACACAAAGTCTATGCCTGCAGCGTTGTAAGGCACAAACTCTATGCCTGCAGCATTGTAAGGCACACAGTCTATGCCTGCAGCATTGTAAGGCACAAACTCTATGCCTGCAGCGTTGTAAGGCACACAGTCTATGCCTGCAGCATTGTAAGACACAAAGTCTATGCCTGCAGCGTTGTAAGGCACACAGTCTATGCCTGCAGCATTGTAAGACACACAGTCTATGCCTGCAGCATTGTAAGACACAAAGTCTATGCCTGCAGCGTTGTAAGGCACAAACTCTATGCCTGCAGCGTTGTAAGGCACAAACTCTATGCCCGCAGCATTGTAAGGCAACAAGTCTATGCCTGCAGCATTGTAAGGCACAAACTCTATGCCTGCAGCGTTGTAAGGCACAAAGTCTATGCCTGCAGCATTGTAAGGCACAAAGTCTATGCCTGCAGCATTGTAAGGCACAAACTCTATGCCTGCAGCGTTGTAAGGCACAAACTCTATGCCTGCAGCGTTGTAAGGCAACAAGTCTATGCCTGCAGCATTGTAAGACACAAAGTCTATGCCTGCAGCGTTGTAAGGCACAAAGTCTATGCCTGCAGCGTTGTAAGACACAAAGTCTATGCCTGCAGCGTTGTAAGGCACAAAGTCTATGCCTGCAGCTTTGTAAGACACAAAGTCTATGCCTGCAGCGTTGTAAGGCACAAAGTCTATGCCTGCAGCGTTGTAAGACACAAAGTCTATGCCTGCAGCGTTGTAAGGCACAAAGACTATGCCTGCAGCTTTGTAAGACACAAAGTCTATGCCTGCAGCGTTGTAAGGCACAAACTCTATGCCTGCAGCGTTGTAAGGCACAAAGTCTATGCCTGCAGCGTTGTAAGGCACAAAGTCTATGCCTGCAGCGTTGTAAGGCACAAACTCTATGCCTGCAGCGTTGTAAGGCACAAAGTATATGCCTGCAGCGTTGTAAGGCACAAACTCTATGTCTGCAGCATTGTAAGGCACAAACTCTATGTCTGCAGCATTGTAAGGCACAAACTCTATGCCCGCAGCGTTGTAAGGCACAAAGACTATGCCTGCAGCGTTGTAAGGCACAAACTCTATGCCTGCAGCGTTGTAAGGCACAAACTCTATGCCCGCAGCGTTGTAAGGCACAAAGACTATGCCTGCAGCGTTGTAAGGCACAAAGACTATGCCTGCAGCGTTGTAAGGCACAAACTCTATGTCTGCAGCATTGTAAGGCACAAACTCTATGCCTGCAGCGTTGTAAGGCACAAAGTCTATGCCTGCAGCGTTGTAAGGCACAAAGTCTATGCCTGCAGCGTTGTAAGGCACAAAGTCTATGCCTGCAGCGTTGTAAGGCACAAAGTCTATGCCTGCAGCGTTGTAAGGCACAAAGTCTATGCCTGCAGCGTTGTAAGGCACAAAGTCTATGCCTGCAGCGTTGTAAGGCACAAACTCTATGCCTGCAGCGTTGTAAGGCACAAAGTATATGCCTGCAGCGTTGTAAGGCACAAACTCTATGCCTGCAGCGTTGTAAGGCACAAACTCTATGCCCGCAGCGTTGTAAGGCACAAAGTCTATGCCTGCAGCATTGTAAGGCAACAAGTCTATGCCTGCAGCATTGTAAGACACAAAGTCTATGCCTGCAGCGTTGTAAGGCACAAAGTCTATGCCTGCAGCGTTGTAAGGCACAAAGTCTATGCCTGCAGCGTTGTAAGGCACAAACTCTATGCCTGCAGCGTTGTAAGGCACAAAGTATATGCCTGCAGCGTTGTAAGGCACAAACTCTATGCCTGCAGCGTTGTAAGGCACAAAGTCTATGCCTGCAGCGTTGTAAGGCACAAACTCTATGCCTGCAGCGTTGTAAGGCACAAAGTATATGCCTGCAGCGTTGTAAGGCACAAAGTATATGCCTGCAGCGTTGTAAGGCACAAACTCTATGCCTGCAGCGTTGTAAGGCACAAAGTCTATGCCTGCAGCGTTGTAAGGCACAAACTCTATGCCTGCAGCATTGTAAGGCACAAAATCTATGCCTGCAGCATTGTAAGGCAACAAGTCTATGCCTGCAGCATTGTAAGGCAACAAGTCTATGCCTGCAGCGTTGTAAGGCACAAACTCTATGCCCACAGCGTTGTAAGGCACAAACTCTATGCCCGCAGCATTGTAAGGCAACAAGTCTATGCCTGCAGCGTTGTAAGGCACAAACTCTATGCCCGCAGCGTTGTAAGGCACAAACTCTATGCCCGCAGCATTGTAAGGCAACAAGTCTATGCCTGCAGCGTTGTAAGGCAACAAGTCTGTGCCTGCAGCGTTGTAAGGCACAAACTCTATGCCTGCAGCATTGTAAGGCACAAACTCTATGCCCGCAGCGTTGTAAGGCACAAACTCTATGCCCGCAGCGTTGTAAGGCACAAACTCTATGCCTGCAGCGTTGTAAGGCAACAAGTCTATGCCTGCAGTGTTGTAAGGCAACAAGTCTATGTCTGCAGCGTTGTAAGGCACAAAATCTATGCCTGCAGCGTTGTAAGGCACAAACTCTATGCCTGCAGCGTTGTAAGGCAACAAGTCTATGCCTGCAGCGTTGTAAGGCACAAATCTATGCCTGCAGCGTTGTAAGGCAACAAGTCTATGCCTGCAGCATTGTAAGGCACAAAATCTATGCCTGCAGCGTTGTAAGGCACAAAGTCTATGCCTGCAGCGTTGTAAGGCACAAAGTATATGCCTGCAGCATTGTAAGGCACAAAATCTATGCCTGCAGCATTGTAAGGCAACAAGTCTATGCCTGCAGCATTGTAAGGCACAAAATCTATGCCTGCAGCGTTGTAAGGCAACAAGTCTATGCCTGCAGCATTGTAAGGCACACAGTCTATGCCTGCAGCATTGTAAGGCACAAACTCTATGCCTGCAGCGTTGTAAGGCACAAAGTATATGCCTGCAGCATTGTAAGGCACAAAATCTATGCCTGCAGCATTGTAAGGCAACAAGTCTATGCCTGCAGCATTGTAAGGCACAAAATCTATGCCTGCAGCGTTGTAAGGCACAAAGTATATGCCTGCAGCGTTGTAAGGCAACAAGTCTATGCCTGCAGCATTGTAAGGCACAAACTCTATGCCTGCAGCGTTGTAAGGCACAAAGTATATGCCTGCAGCGTTGTAAGGCAACAAGTCTATGCCTGCAGCATTGTAAGGCACAAAGTCTATGCCTGCAGCGTTGTAAGGCACAAACTCTATGCCTGCAGCGTTGTAAGGCACAAAGTCTATGCCTGCAGCGTTGTAAGGCACAAACTCTATGCCTGCAGCGTTGTAAGGCACAAAGTATATGCCTGCAGCGTTGTAAGGCACAAACTCTATGCCTGCAGCATTGTAAGGCAACAAGTCTATGCCTGCAGCGTTGTAAGGCACAAACTCTATGCCTGCAGCGTTGTAAGGCACAAACTCTATGCCTGCAGCGTTGTAAGGCACAAAGTCTATGCCTGCAGCGTTGTAAGGCACAAAGTATATGCCTGCAGCGTTGTAAGGCACAAAGTCTATGCCTGCAGCGTTGTAAGGCACAAAGTCTATGCCTGCAGCGTTGTAAGGCACAAAGTCTATGCCTGCAGCGTTGTAAGGCACAAACTCTATGCCTGCAGCGTTGTAAGGCACAAAGTCTATGCCTGCAGCGTTGTAAGGCAACAAGTCTATGCCTGCAGCGTTGTAAGGCACAAACTCTATGCCTGCAGCGTTGTAAGGCACAAACTCTATGCCTGCAGCGTTGTAAGGCACAAACTCTATGCCTGCAGCATTGTAAGGCACAAAGTCTATGCCTGCAGCGTTGTAAGGCAACAAGTCTATGCCTGCAGCATTGTAAGGCACAAAGTCTATGCCTGCAGCATTGTAAGGCACAAAGTCTATGCCTGCAGCGTTGTAAGGCAACAAGTCTATGCCTGCAGCGTTGTAAGACACAAAGTCTATGCCTGCAGCGTTGTAAGGCACAAAGTCTATGCCTGCAGCATTGTAAGGCACAAAATCTATGCCTGCAGTGTTGTAAGGCAACAAGTCTATGCCTGCAGCGTTGTAAGGCAACAAGTCTATGCCTGCAGCGTTGTAAGGCACAAACTCTATGCCTGCAGCGTTGTAAGACACAAAGACTATGCCTGCCGCATTGTAAGGCAACAAGTCTATGCCCGCAGCGTTGTAAGGCACAAACTCTATGCCTGCAGCGTTGTAAGGCACAAAGTCTATGCCTGCAGCGTTGTAAGGCACAAACTCTATGCCTGCAGCATTGTAAGGCACAAAGTCTATGCCTGCAGCGTTGTAAGGCACAAACTCTATGCCTGCAGCGTTGTAAGGCAACAAGTCTATGCCTGCAGCGTTGTAAGGCACAAAATCTATGCCTGCAGCATTGTAAGGCAACAAGTCTATGCCTGCAGCGTTGTAAGGCACAAACTCTATGCCTGCAGCGTTGTAAGACACAAAGTCTATGCCTGCAGCGTTGTAAGGCACAAAATATATGCCTGCAGCATTGTAAGGCAACAAGTCTATGCCTGCAGCGTTGTAAGGCACAAACTCTATGCCTGCAGCGTTGTAAGACACAAAGACTATGCCTGCAGCATTGTAAGGCACAAAGTCTATGCCTGCAGCGTTGTAAGACACAAAGACTATGCCTGCAGCGTTGTAAGACACAAAGACTATGCCTGCAGCATTGTAAGGCAACAAGTCTATGCCTGCAGCGTTGTAAGGCACAAACTCTATGCCTGCAGCGTTGTAAGACACAAAGTCTATGCCTGCAGCGTTGTAAGGCAACAAGTCTATGCCTGCAGCATTGTAAGGCACAAAATCTATGCCTGCAGCATTGTAAGGCAACAAGTCTATGCCTGCAGCGTTGTAAGGCACAAACTCTATGCCTGCAGCGTTGTAAGACACAAAGACTATGCCTGCAGCGTTGTAAGGCACAAACTCTATGCCTGCAGCATTGTAAGGCAACAAGTCTATGCCTGCAGCGTTGTAAGGCACAAACTCTATGCCTGCAGCGTTGTAAGGCACAAAGTCTATGCCTGCAGCGTTGTAAGGCAACAAGTCTATGCCTGCAGCGTTGTAAGGCACAAAGTATATGCCTGCAGCGTTGTAAGGCACAAAGTATATGCCTGCAGCGTTGTAAGGCAACAAGTCTATGCCTGCAGCGTTGTAAGGCACAAACTCTATGCCTGCAGCGTTGTAAGGCACAAAGTCTATGCCTGCAGTGTTGTAAGGCAACAAGTCTATGCCTGCAGCATTGTAAGGCACAAAATCTATGCCTGCAGCGTTGTAAGGCACAAACTCTATGCCTGCAGCGTTGTAAGGCACAAAGTCTATGCCTGCAGTGTTGTAAGGCAACAAGTCTATGCCTGCAGCATTGTAAGGCACAAAATCTATGCCTGCAGCGTTGTAAGGCACAAACTCTATGCCTGCAGCGTTGTAAGGCACAAAGTCTATGCCTGCAGCGTTGTAAGGCACAAAGTCTATGCCTGCAGCGTTGTAAGGCACAAAGTCTATGCCTGCAGCGTTGTAAGGCACAAAGTCTATGCCTGCAGCATTGTAAGGCACAAACTCTATGCCTGCAGTGTTGTAAGGCAACAAGTCTATGCCTGCAGCGTTGTAAGGCACAAAGTCTATGCCTGCAGCGTTGTAAGGCACAAACTCTATGCCTGCAGCGTTGTAAGGCAACAAGTCTATGCCTGCAGCATTGTAAGGCACAAAGTCTATGCCTGCAGCATTGTAAGGCACAAAATCTATGCCTGCAGCGTTGTAAGGCACAAACTCTATGCCTGCAGCGTTGTAAGGCAACAAGTCTATGCCTGCAGCATTGTAAGGCACACAGTCTATGCCTGCAGCATTGTAAGGCACAAAATCTATGCCTGCAGCGTTGTAAGGCACAAAGTCTATGCCTGCAGCGTTGTAAGGCAACAAGTCTATGCCTGCAGCATTGTAAGGCAACAAGTCTATGCCTGCAGCGTTGTAAGGCACAAACTCTATGCCCGCAGCATTGTAAGGCACAAAGTCTATGCCTGCAGCATTGTAAGGCACAAACTCTATGCCCGCAGCATTGTAAGGCACAAAGTCTATGCCTGCAGCGTTGTAAGGCAACAAGTCTATGCCTGCAGCGTTGTAAGGCACAAACTCTATGCCTGCAGCGTTGTAAGGCACAAACTCTATGCCTGCAGCGTTGTAAGGCACAAAGTATATGCCTGCAGCATTGTAAGGCAACAAGTCTATGCCTGCAGCGTTGTAAGGCACAAACTATATGCCTGCAGCGTTGTAAGGCACAAAGTCTATGCCTGCAGCGTTGTAAGACACAAAGTCTATGCCTGCAGCATTGTAAGACACAAAGTCTATGTCTGCAGCGTTGTAAGGCACAAAGTCTATGCCTGCAGCGTTGTAAGGCACAAACTCTATGCCTGCAGCGTTGTAAGGCACAAAGTATATGCCTGCAGCATTGTAAGGCAACAAGTCTATGCCTGCAGCGTTGTAAGGCACAAACTATATGCCTGCAGCGTTGTAAGGCACAAAGTCTATGCCTGCAGCGTTGTAAGACACAAAGTCTATGCCTGCAGCATTGTAAGACACAAAGTCTATGTCTGCAGCGTTGTAAGGCACAAAGCCTATGCCTGCAGCGTTGTAAGACACAAAGTCTATGCCTGCAGCGTTGTAAGGCACAAAGACTATGCCCGCAGCATTGTAAGGCACACAGTCTATGCCTGCAGCATTGTAAGGCACAAACTCTATGCCTGCAGCGTTGTAAGGCACAAAGTCTATGCCTGCAGCGTTGTAAGGCACAAAGACTATGCCTGCAGCGTTGTAAGGCACAAAGTCTATGCCTGCAGCATTGTAAGGCACAAAGTCTATGCCTGCAGCGTTGTAAGACACAAAGTCTATGCCTGCAGCGTTGTAAGGCACAAAGACTATGCCCGCGGGGTTGTAAGGCACAAAGTCTATGCCTGCAGCATTGTAAGGCAACAAGTCTATGCCTGCAGCATTGTAAGGCACAAAGTCTATGCCTACAGCATTGTAAGGCACAAACTCTATGCCTGCAGCATTGTAAGGCACAAAGTCTATGCCTGCAGCGTTGTAAGGCACAAAGTATATGCCTGCAGCGTTGTAAGGCACAAAGTCTATGCCTGCAGCGTTGTAAGGCACAAAGTATATGCCTGCAGCGTTGTAAGGCACAAAGTTTATGCCTGCAGCGTTGTAAGGCACAAAGTATATGCCTGCAGCGTTGTAAGACACAAAATCTATGCCTGCAGCGATGTAAGGCACAAAGTCTATGCCTGCAGCATTGTAAGGCACAACGTCTATGCCTGCAGCGTTGTAAGGCACAAAGTCTATGCCTGCAGCGTTGTAAGGCACAAAGTCTATGCCTGCAGCGTTGTAAGGCACAAAGTCTATGCCTGCAGCATTGTAAGGCACAAAGTCTATGCCTGCAGCGTTGTAAGGCACAAAGTCTATGCCTGCAGCGTTGTAAGGCACAAAGTCTATGCCTGCAGCGTTGTAAGGCACAAAGTCTATGCCTGCAGCGTTGTAAGGCACAAAGTCTATGCCTGCAGCGTTGTAAGGCACAAAGTCTATGCCTGCAGCGTTGTAAGGCACAAAGTCTATGCCTGCAGCGTTGTAAGGCACAAAGTCTATGCCTGCAGCGTTGTAAGGCACAAAGTCTATGCCTGCAGCGTTGTAAGGCACAAAGTCTATGCCTGCAGCGTTGTAAGGCACAAAGTCTATGCCTGCAGCGTTGTAAGGCACAAAGTCTATGCCTGCAGCGTTGTAAGGCACAAAGTCTATGCCTGCAGCGTTGTAAGGCACAAAGTCTATGCCTGCAGCGTTGTAAGGCACAAAGTCTATGCCTGCAGCGTTGTAAGGCACAAAGTCTATGCCTGCAGCGTTGTAAGGCACAAAGTCTATGCCTGCAGCGTTGTAAGGCACAAAGTCTATGCCTGCAGCGTTGTAAGGCACAAAGTCTATGCCTGCAGCGTTGTAAGGCACAAAGTATATGCCTGCAGCGTTGTAAGACACAAAGTCAATACCCACCCAACATGCCCTTCATCTTGATACGATCGTCCTTGGCAATGCGAATGCACCCATTGCTGTAAACATCCTGCACGATCTGGCAGAATATCAGGTGCAAGGCCATGGAGTTGTCCAGCTTTTCTGCTGGCCAGAATACCTAAATATTCAAAAAGAAAGCCAAGATTAATGTATCATGAATAATTCAACTTCACATGAATATCATTTTAATGACAGAAATTGTATCACCCTCTTGAGTTCTCACCCACTTTAGCAATACTGAACAGAAATAAATTATGGGTTGTCTGGATTATTGAATGATGTTTTCTTTGGTTTCCAGTGAGTATGGACATTGAGGGTGTAAACTAAGTTTGCAAATTGAAATAATGGTGTTTTTATTGGGGGGGGGGGGGGGGAGGAAGTAGGGGGGGGGGGGGGCAATTTATTAACCTATTTTTGTATGTCATTACATTAAGCAATTTGTTAATTCCATGCCAAAAAGTATATATGATATATCTACAACTGAGGCAAAATTTCAACCACATGAATCTGACAATGTGATTATAAATAAAAATATGCACATCCCCATCCCATCCCCAAAAGAAAAGTTATTGATAACAGCCTTTCATAGATCGTGTATGTCCCTCTGTGTATGTGTGTATGTGTGTGTGTGTGTGTGTGTGTGTGTGTGTGCATTCGTGTGCACGTGTGATAGCTCCTTGGATATCGAAATTGCAACCAGATTAAACACAGCCAGCCAGTCACTGGGGAGACTACCCAACAGGGTGCTGAACCAGCACAACATATGCCTGTCAACCAAAATAAAAGGGTACCGTGCAGTGGTTCTCCCCTCCCTCCTTTATGGATGTGAATCATGGACATTGTATCAAAAGCACATCAGAAAGCTGGAAAAATTCCATCTTTGAGCACTCTACTCCATGCTAAACATCCAGTGGCAAGACCACATTAGTAACATTGAGGTTCTGGACCAGGCTGGATGCACCACCATAGAATCCATGCTCATCAAGGCCCAACTCCGATGGGTGGGGCATGTCAGTTGCATGGAGGAGCACTGCATGCCCAGACGTTTACTGTGTGGCGAACTTGTGTGTGGCAAAACTTGTGTGTGGCAAACTTGTGTGTGGCAAAACTTGTGTGTGGCAAAACTTGTGTGTGGCAAAACTTGTGTGTGGCAAAACTTGTGTGTGGCAAGACTTGTGTGTGGCAAGACTTGTGTGTGGCAAGACTTGTGTGTGGCAAGACTTGTGTGTGGCAAGGCTTGTGTGTGGCAAAACTTGTGTGTGGCAAGAGACGCCAAGGTGACCCAAAAAAACTCTACAAAGACTCCTTCAAAGTCAATCTCTACTTGTGCATGATCAAACCAAGAGAGTTGGAGGAATATGCCAGAAATCAAGAACGCTGGCGAGCCATGGTCCACCAAGCTGCCACCCACATTAAGGTGGCAAGACATCAAAAACTCATCACAGCAAGAGAGCAGCGCCATCGACCTACACCAGCAGTGACCAAGTTCCAGTGTCCCCACTGCCACAGACTGTGCCTCCAGACTGGGGTTTGTAGGGCAACATATGTGAACTCGCAGATACATTCCTATTGCCGGAGCGCCTCCCTCAGACACGAAACACGCCAACAAGCAAGCAAGCAAGAATGTGTGTGTGTGTGTGTGTGTGTGTGTGTGTGTGATGATGTCATAGCATAAGAGTTGTCATTCTTTAAACATAAGGATAATGGCATTAAATGAACAAATCAACAAACAGATCAAACAGATTTTGGGTCCGACCTCCCATGTTTGTGCTGTCTACAATGCATCAAAATGAAATGAAACTATTAAAAACTTTCATCCATCCTTTCCATTATGTGTTTCAGTGTTTTATTTCACAAACTACACAGCAAAGGGAATTTTTATTCTTCAAATTTGGAGTAGGAGCACACAGTTTGCTTTGCATCATCTGCAGGCAGGTCTCGCAAAAATTGTAACTGTCGCAATTGTCAGTCTCGTCGTTGTACATACAAAATTAGATGCATGAAAGCTATGTGATCAATGGGAGCTAAGAGTATTGAACTCACTTTGATTCCAATCCTAGCTGTGTACATGTGATCCATAAGAAACAATGCAAGAAGAACAATCTTTTTGAGACCATAATGTTTCTGATCACCTGGAAATGAATAGAGATTCGATGATTGTCTCTTGCATCAAAGTTATTGGCTGTTTTGTCCCATTGCTAATCATACTCATTCCATAAAAACTGAGCATGACGCTGTTTGTTGTGATCACAGGATGTTGAGCATACTCAATGCCAAGAAAATGAGTGTGAAATCACCATGTCCATGTCTGTCAAAAGAAACCTGCTTCTTCATTTTAGGTGTAAATATGTTGATCATTTTAGGAGCTGCTTCTCTTCCAGGCTAACAATCTGTAAGTCATCACTGATCTGTTATAGCCTCTCTGTAAGTCATCACTGATGTGTAATAGCCTCTCTGTAAGTCATCACTGATCTGTAATAGCCTCTCTGTAAGTCATCACTGATCTGTTATAGCCTCTCTGGTGATGTCCTCAAACACTGACCTATGGTTCTACCAGCTTCATCCTACTCCGCTTACCTCTTTCCGGAGATGCAGTTCCCATGGGACACGGTTGTACATGAGGAAAGTGTTCTTCATCTGGGGAAACAGCTCTGTGATAACCCTCTCCAAGGCAGCGTAGTCAATCTTGCGACCCTCCTCTTGCTGGTTGTCAGGCAGTATGTGGCTCTGATAGATGGGTTCCTCCTCAGGTGCCTTGCTCTGGTCATGGTCAGGAATGATCCGGGTCATGTAGATGGTGTCCTCAATCTCCTCTGTCTGAATTTTCTCAGACTTCATTGGCAGCTTGGGGGGTGGACGATTGGGGAGAGGAGGCGGGACATCTAAGACAATATACAAAAAAAATAGCTGAAACGGTTTTTAAGCGCATTGAACATCTCAAAAGCTGCAACCAAAAATATTAACAGTATTACAAACTAATAAAAACTACATCAGTGCATAGATGCATAAAGAGATCATTAGGGTGTAAACTTCAGCACCTGAATAGACAATGCATGAAATATTCATGGTGTTACGTGATGGGGTGGTGGCTGCCTCCTTCAGGGAGGATGGTGATGAGAAATGCAGAGATGAAAACAAGTGGTGCCACCTATCACAGCTTTTTCACAACCAAGATGGTAGGGGTCTAGCAAGCACAAAATGCCAGAGCCTGTAGTTGTACTGACCAACTTGATGAGATCCCAATGTAAGCAGATCTTCACACTTCATCCTCCATCTTCCTATCCAACTCCGAACATGTTTCTATGTATTCTGTCAACTGAGACTCCTCTTCTCATTGTAACATAGAATAAATGAGCACATTTTACTCTTCAGGAAACTTTCACACTTTGTTCTAATCTTGAAAGTTGAATCAATATTTTTTTAATACTGAAGAACATATGCAAAAGGAATCACTTTGGTTTATCACAGTTGCTTCATGTTATCTGTCGGGCACACAGCGTAAACAGGTTCCCCATTGGGAACAAGCAGTATGAGACAGCCATTGTCACCATCTTTGGGGCTGCCCCTGGTTTCCCATCTTGAGGAAGCACCGGAGGACTCTCTACAGGTTGTCTAATTGTTGACCACACAGTTCAGTTGAAATTAACAAAATGAGTTTTGGTACTCAACCCCACATACATCAATTCAACTGATCAACATGGAGAATTGAGTGACTATCATGACTACATTGAAGGCTGTGCAACTAATTCACAGGTTGAGCAACTAGCTTAATCTACACCCTACCCCAGCGAAAATTAAGTGCCGACCTGTATCGATGCGAGAGCTGTATATGTTCTCTGTGGCATGGGAAGGAGGTGGAGGTGGCGGAGGCACTGAAATGGGAAGAGGTACAGGTCGTGCTGGCTTGGAGGTCGCTGGGGCATCAGGCGTGGCCTTGGCAGAGGTCCTCCCACCAAGCTTCATCTCCAGCAGTTTCAAGGTCTGCATGTGCTCACTGGACTCCACCAGGGACTTGGCGCGCTGCATGGCGTGTGCCTTCTCCCCTGGGAACCGCCTGCCGCCCGCCTACAATGGAAGCAGAAACCACTGCGCTATCCTTTGCCTCGGCCTCAAGAAATGTCTCCACATCGCTCGCATTGTAATTGTTTCCAATACAACATTCTTACACATAGAAACTGATGAGCGAGGAAAGATTAATCAAATGATATGGTTGAAAAGCCAGCATGTCTGTGCCTGAAAATGGGGATCATAAAAAGTTTAAGTCACCTTGAGTATGGTAAATAAATGTGCACCTGCCTTTTGCATATGTATGCATGAAGAGGAAAAGGGGAGGGGGGGAAGAGAGGGAGAGGGGGGGAGGGAGGGAGAGGGAGGGAGGGAGGGAGGGAGGGAGGGAGGGAGGGAGGGAGGGAGGGAGGGAGGGAGGGAGGGAGGAGGTGAGGGAGGGAGGGAGGGAGGGAGGGAGGGAGGGAGGGAGGGAGGGAGGGAGGGAGGGAGGGAAGGGGGAGGGAGGGAGGGTAGGGGGGGGGGGGGATAGGGGGGGGAAAGAGATACAACCTCTTGTCCTCCATCCCTCAGGATAAATCTCTATTTCAGTTGAGGGATGAAATGCTAGGATGAATGAATGATATCAAGAAAATTGCAGAAGTGTAGGCTATGACAACTGCAGATGCCTACTCCCAGGATTACATCTGGCAGGAGGCACCAATGCAAGGAAATCTACTCACCTCATCTCCTTTCTTCAGGATGCTCTTGGGTCTGGGCTCAGCTTCTATGTCCGGCTTTGGTTTCTGCCATTTTCGCTTGGCACCGATCTTCTCCTCCAGGCTCTGGGTCATATTTTCATCAATCTCTAGCTTCCCAACTTCTCTGGCCCTCCTCTTCTCATTGCCCTGTGGGGGCGGCCACACCACGCGCCCGATCCTGACAGTGCGGGCACGACCTTTGATGTCAGTGAATGTGTAGGTTCCTCCCTCCTCTTGGTCATCCATATCGGGACCATTTTCTGGGAGAGGTGGGGGGGGAGGGAGAGGATGTGCTGGCTGACCACGAAGACGTGGGGATAGGACTTCCTCATCAGGTATGTCATGGTTTGATGGAGGGGGTGGAGGAGGGGGAGGAGGAGGAGGAGGAGGCTGGGGGGGTGCACTGACAGGCACTTGCTGGTGGATGTTGGGCTTCTCAAGAGTTGGTGGTGGGGGGGGTTTCCCATGGGCCATGACAGTGGTGGCAGAGCTGACCACTGGCTTGCTACTTGTGTACTGGAAGACAGTCTGAGGCTGGGAGCTGAGAGTTGTAGAGACCTGACGGTTCTCGAAGGAAGACCTGATGAACTGCACTTTCCTGGGTCCAGATTTTTCTGCAGAGGTTCCCTGAAAATATTGTGTTTTTATTTTATCGCTCTTACATATTGATATTATGAATGTTACCTCTGCTATTCTGTAAATTCTCAGTCAACAGAAGAAATGTCTTAACTAAATCAGCAAATGGAGAGAATGTATATTCTCTCTCTCTCTCTCACACACACACACACACACACACACACACACACACACACACACACACACACACACACACACACACTCTGACATCAACTTATTTCTGGTGTGTTTGTTAGATGATGACACAATCATCATTTGATCACAAAGCATAACACACAATTTAACACTGCTTTGAGTGACATGCCATGGGCCTTGCTGTCACTGCTGAAATCTGATGGCTCCCTAGCCAACACCAGGCCTATTTTTACCTGGAAGGTGCTGGAAGAAGGGGTCATGGAGACTGGGGCACCTGATACTGCAGCTGCTGCTGCTGCAGCTGCTAATTCTGGTGGGAAGTTGATGCCGGAATTGAAGCTGGAGCCAGGTGACAGGGGGGACTGGGTGTGGGATGTCTGCAGCTGCTGCAACTGCTTTCGGAGCACTTCCTGCTCAATGCTCTGCTTCAGCAGCATGTTTTGCAACTCTTGCTGTTGCAGCGCTGCTCTCAGAGCAGCTGTCTGCTGTTGATTCTGCTGCTGTTGCTGCTGCTGCTGCTGTTGCTGCTGCTGCTGTTGCTGTTGTTGCTGAAGAGCGGCTTGCAGCACTGTTTGCTGTGTTTGCTGCTGCTGCTGCTGCTGAAGTGCTGCCTGTAGTGCCGCTTGCTGATGAGACTGCTGATGCTGTTGTTGCTGCCACAATGAAATGGAACATCTCAAGGACTGAATGTTTTCAACGTGATACTCAAAATATTCCACCGAAAATGGGGTTTTGATTGTGCATTAATAACTTTATAAAAACCGCTGGCGCTGAACCTCCAGGTTTTGGCATATTAAAAAAAAAAATTAAAAAGATCGGGTTCGAACCCACAACCTCTCGAGAAAAGAGGGGGGAAAAACACACACACACAAAAACACAAAAAAACCAGGTCGGATTCGACCCCACAACCTCTCGAAAAAAGAGAAGGAGAAAAGTTTCAGCGCAGAATCGAACCTGGTCATGCATGGCCAAGAGTCCAACGCTCTACCAGCTGAGCCATTAGAGAATTGATATGATGGAGTGTTTGTAAAGCATTTATAACGTTCTTTTCTCTAAACCCCCTTGCAAGCTATCGGCCCAGGAAACAATCGACAATATATTTTAAACATGATGGATAGGTTCAGGAAGCTCCTATTATGACAAGTTTTGTTTTGCTTTGGCATGTCATAGACGCTGAATTAACACTCACACAGTCACACAGAGGAGGAGGTGTATTATAATTATAGATGTTCACCCCAGACATGTGCATTCGTACTCATTCACGCACAATAATAATAATAATAATAATAATAATAATAATAATAATAATAATAATAATAATAATAATAATAATAATAATACAGATTACTTATACGCCCATACCTTCCCTAATAGGCAAGCTCATGGCGTTTACAATGAAAAGTCTACATTCATACAAAGCATTCCAACACTCGCACACTGCACAGTTGCAACAAAAAAGAGTTAAATATAATACAACGACTTAGTAGGAAAAGATAACTCTGTTTGACTCGATATCGAGTTGGCTATTCCGTCAATTGAAATCTCAGGGGGGGGTTTCGAGTTTACGACCTACATAAATCAATTTCTTTTCAAACCTCGATTCTGAAAATTTGATACATTCAATCGGACCTAACTTCCAGTACGTGTGCAAATTGCCAAGGAAATCCGTCCAGTAGTTTTTGAGAAATCAGCCGTTAAGTTGGGACAGAGAGGCAGACATGCAAATAAAATCACGTCACGTTATTGATGACGTCACACATTTTGCAATTTCGCCATTCCATCAATCGACTATTTAGGGAGGTGCTTTTAAGTTTACGACCTTAAAAAAACACTTTCTTTTCAAGCCTCAATTCTGAAAATTTGATACATTCAATCGGACCTAACTTCCAGTAAGTGTGCAAAATGTCAAGGAAATCCGTCCAGTAGTTTTTGAGGGTATTGCGGAGGGCCGCTACTGCAGAGGGCCGCTATTGCGGGATTTTTTTAATAACAAAAGTTCTTATGCCATTTTGATTCTTTTGTCCTAAAACACCAAAAAAAAACAGAAAATATTTGTTACTTTGTTTGGAAAAAACTTAGAAATTTTTTCGGGTTTTATCAATAACGGCTGAAGCTTTATATTCTAACTCCATCCCACGTTTGACTCTCAACGGGTGGTCCCTACGCCCTAACTCCAGGGCCCGACGCTGATGTTGGACACAAACGTGACAAAAAGTAACGCGTCCGGGTTTAGGTGAAACTCCCCAGACAGGCTAAGTCAGTCAGGCAGGGTGGCGGGTGCGGCCTAGGCTGAGCGCTATCGGTAAAACCCGAGAAAAAAAATCTTAGATTAAAAAAAAACACAGAAATATTTAATTTTTTAAGGCGTTTTAGGACAAAAGAATCAAAATGGCCTAAGAACGTTTGTTTTTTTTTAAATCCCGCAATAGCGGCCCTCCGCAATAGCGACCCTCCGCAATAGAGAGCCAACCTTCATCTTCAGATATCAGCCGTTAAGTCGGGACAGACACACAGACAGATAAAGTCTGTAGGACCTTCAGTAAACCTGGAGGGATAAAGTCTGTAGGACCTCCAGTAAACCTGGAGGGATAAAGTCTGTAGGACCTCCAGTAAACCTGGAGGGAAAATTCATATAAATAGCACTCAAGCTATTAAAGCAACAAAGATAATCAACCATATAGTAAGCAGTATGCTTGGTAACCGACACAAATGGTGAGAGGAAATGTCAAGGAGAAGATGAAGGGCTGCTCACCAGCTGAGCGAGGTAGGCTTGTAGAACAGCCTGCTGCTGAGCAACTTGCTGGGCCATCAGCATGGGGTCTGGAGATACAAAGCAGACACTGAAGGACTCTATGTCCAACATAACTTTCACACAGCATTAACTCATTCTAGACCCAGTATTTCTAGTGCATCTTCTCCCTGGAATAGCAGGAATATAGACGTGTTTCGAAAAATCTTTTAAAAAAAAATTTTTAATCTATGAAATGAAGTCTGGTTCTCTGAATTTTATCTTACCCCTTAAAACAAGGAAAATTATGCAAATGCCCCTTACAACAAGGAAAATTATGCAAATGTGTGACATCATATGAAGCTATGGGTCTTCAACGACTATGTTCGTGAATGAGTTACAAAACATTTGATGCATACTGATAGATATCGATGTTATCAGTAGTAACCAACAGGTAGACGTACTGCTTTTCTGGTGAAGAAACAGCTGTCTGGAGAGATGCCAGTCAGTGGTTGTTCATTAGTTAAGGTGTCTCATGAGGAGAGCATTCATCAGTGCCGTGACATGTAACCATTATTGGTAAACTAGCTTTGTTTAGAGTGACTACTAAAATGACCAATTCACACTCTCAGGGACTCTTCTTCTCTCAAAGAATTCCGTAACCAAATATCAAACAAAATAGTGAAATTTGTTTTAACTAAATATTATACATATTATAAAACTGTCATAACCAACTACTCTGAGAAATTAATCCTCTTGGTGTCAGAAGCTGACACAAACCAGAGTAACTGAATGCTGAAAACTGCCCAAATCAGCCCATAACACAAGGTTAAATAAATCTAAATATGACAGAGGCAGAAAGTGATATAGACAGACAAAAGATATGCAGACATGCATGCATGAGAGAGAAAGAGAGAGGGGGGGAGGCGGGGGGAGGGGAGAGAGAGAGAGAGAGTGAGAGAGAGAGAGAGAGAGAGAGAGAGAGAGAGAGAGAGAGAGAGAGAGAGAGAGAGAGAGAGAGAGAGAGATGTGTGTGTGTGTGCAGTGCCTCTAGGAGACGGTCATCTAGCAATAGGAGCTAGGTGGGTGAAAGGGGGAGTGGGGAGGGGTGGAGTAGGGGTGGAGTAGGGGTGGAGTAGGGGTGGAGTAGGGGTGGGGTAGGGGTGGAGTAGGGGTGGAGTAGGGGTGGAGTAGGGGTGGGGTAGGGGTGGGGTAGGGGTGGAGTAGGGGTGGAGTAGGGGTGGAGTAGGGGTGGAGTAGGGGTGGAGTAGGGGTGGGGTAGGGGTGGAGTAGGGGTGGGTAGGGGTGGAGTAGGGGTGGGGTAGGGGTGGGGTAGGGGTGGAGTAGGGGTGGAGTAGAAGTGGAGTAGGGGTGGAGTAGGGGTGGGGGTAGGGGTGGGGTAGGGGTGGGTAGGGGTGGGGTAGGGGTGGGTAGGGGTGGGTAGGGGTGGGGTAGGGGTGGGTAGGGGTAGGGTAGGGGTGGGGTAGGGGGGGTAGGGGTGGGGGTAGGGGTGGGGTAGGGGTGGGGTAGGGTGGGTAGGGGTGGGGTAGGGGTGGGGTAGGGGTGGGGTAGGGGTGGGGGTAGGGGTGGGTAGGGGTGGGGTAGGGGTGGGGTAGGGGTGGGGTAGGGGTGGGGTAGGGGTGGAGTAGGGGTGGAGTAGGGGTGGAGTAGGGGCGGAGTAGGGGCGGAGTAGGGGTGGGGTAGGGGTGGAGTAGGGGTGGAGTAGGGGCGGAGTAGGGGCGGAGTAGGGGCGGAGTAGGGGTGGGGTAGGGGTGGAGTAGGGGTGGGGGAGGCTGACCTTGCTGCAGGTTGATGGGGTTTGAGAAGCTTGGGTTGGCGACTGGGGGGCCCAGCAGGGGCTGCTGCAGAGGCAGGGCCAGACTGGAGGGGGCCAGGCCCCCCATCCCGAGGTGGAATCCCATTGGCAGAGGGTTCTGCTGAAATGCCAATCAATATTCATCACCTTGGATCAATAGTTTGCCACAAGGCACATATGCTTGGTTACGATGCCTGTAGTTAGGTATATATGGTACATGATTACAATTCACTTGAAAGAAAAACCTTTGACTTACACTTTGAATGCCTGTAGCTCCATACTACATTTTTTTCCTTCATTTTTCTACATTTTCCTAAAAATCTCACCATGGTGGACAATTAGATGCAAGATCAATTTATCTGATTTACACCTCTAGTAATTAGAAATTCTGAACAAATAGAACTTACTCTTTTTCCCTCTTCTATCATAAGGTAACATTGTCAGCATTATTGGTTGGATCTATTGCAATCAATACACAAATTAATATACAAAGTAACATATTAATCATAAATTACATACCTAAGAGAAATATTGGGAATGCAGTTAAGGAAAGACACGATACAATAGATGCAAATGAACACAGCGGCCTTTCCTTATCGTTTGTTAATTGAACTTGACATGAGACCGCTGATAGTCCCTCCTGTCGTTCTCGCGCGCTATGCCTAAATTGTTAGAAACAAGAGACAAATTTTGATGCTTTCTCTAAATTAAGACATCTGATTGCAATGGTGCAATATTCATTCAGTTGACTTTGTTATGCCTATCGAGGCAACACTTGGTGTGAATAATTTCGAGTAAGTATAAGGCAGCAATGAGCCTTTTTCTATCGTTAGGAAAACACAACCCAGAGACAGGCTGAGATCCACGACCGCTGATCCCAAGCCTGGCTCCCCTGAGGTCCGCGCATTTCTTTGATAAGGAGGGACTGTCAGCAGGTCTAGATGGACAACCACCACAAGTCTCTTGAGAGACCCCAGTCACCATGGTCTTGGGTTGGTCCAGGCAATTATTATCAGACCTGGGACCAGCCAAGAGCTCCTATACCCATGGGTAACAATACAGTTGTGGAAAGCAGCAGCGATTTTGTCTCATGCCTGGGCCCTTGTACCATCAAGCCTTGCCTCCACCCCCATCACAGTAAGAATTACATCCACCATCCTACACAAACCTTCCAAGCAGTGACCCAAAAGTTCTCTCTCTAATAAAATGGTGAGAGCACTAAAAGAGTGCAAATCAAAACAGAAAATACCAAAAGGTGCAAACTCCGCCTGGAGAGGTCAGCCATCCTAACCTGCTGGGTCTGGACACCAGGCACACCTTTGCCGCCACCTTTGATGCGGGGCTCCAGGGACTTGCCATCGCTCAGGTCGTCATGGTCACCAAGGGCAGTGTTGAAGACGTTCTCCACCCAGTGGGACCAGTCTGACTGGTCTGAGATGATGGAGCGTGTGTCTACAGGGGCTTTGCTCTTCTCTATCTGCTCTCGGGCTCCCCCAGCTCCACCGCGCCCTGCACGTGAAGATTTCTTGTAACGAGTGTTGAGCTTGCTGCCGGAGAGCTCCTCTTTGGTTTCACCATTGCCATAGCGATGATTGAGACGTGTTTGTGAGAGCTCCAGTTCAGCCTCCTCCTCGGGGATTGGGTCATTGGAAATGCCATTGACAGGGTGACCATTGGTAGCCGGTGGAGCAGGAGCCTGACGCTTGCGATACCTAGAGTTGAGTCGATGGCTGGCCAGGTCAGTGCTATGAGGGAAGAAAAGAATAAATTTCTTATATGTACTCTCTCCTGTGAAAACATAAACAAACAAACAAATAAAATAGTGCATTAAATCTTCAGAGGAATCAGCATGCGTTTCAAGTTAATAACATTTATTATTCATAAGAAACAGAATACTTCACTGGGAAAAGCTAGATAAGGACAGTTGCAGATTCACTCTCTTGCTGGCATGCCCTAAATTTTTTGTTCTCAAGGTTGCCATTCGGAATTTTAGAAAACCACATAAGTAACTTTTCTTTTCCTTGACAAAAAGGTTCAGAGAGCTACCTGTTAATTTCTGTAGGTCTCTCATTGAGCTTGCTGGTCATGGAAAGTGCCAGGCCATCAGACTGGTTGCTCAGCACAGCCAAGGTGTGGGAAGTATGTCGATGTTCCTTGCTGCTCACATACTCCTGCTCCCCGATGCCTGTGCGGCGTTGAACCATTTCCGGCATCTGGCCCTCCACCACCATCACCCGCTCCCTCTCCACATTGTGTGGGCTGCAGAGAGATTGCACGACCCCATTTTTTAAAAGACTGAGCAAAATAAAAAAAATATTACACTTTTGTACACAGCCCAGGACATGCCACTTGGTAGACAAGTAAGAAATATTCAAATACCATGCCAGGTCAAAGTATTTGTTGAAGAACCTACACTATCCTGATCAGAACCTGTATTTCACCCTGAAAGAATGGGATTTTTACCATAACAGAGGGCATCTCTGGCAGGATGGGTCTGGAATCAGCAGTGTACAGACTGAAGAGGGCAGAGGAGATGGACACATCCTTGAGCTGCACTGGAGTTTATCACCCTCATGGGAGAATAGGTAGAAATTGCTTGATCTTCTATCTTCAGAGCCTGCTGTTCTAATAGAAAACCACTCTACCAAACCAGGCAGAGCAATGTGCTGTATATTGAACTTCACTCCCTTTGAAACCTCACACAATACAACCAACATGTTGATCAACGTGCCACAGAAGAAGAGAATAGACTTGACTGACTCAGTCTAATGGGGATGGTGCATCCCTTCTGTCTGTCACTGTCTTTTTGTCAGGTGCCAGCAAAGAATTATGATTGGGGGTAAAGAGCAATGTGATTTCAGATTCAGGTATGAGAAGTGAGTTCTTACACAAACTTAATCAGTTTACGTTTACCACAAAAAAGTTTCTGATTCTTGGACAGAATTGATTCTGTTGCTGTCAGTCGGGGCAGCTGTCTTGTGGAGACTCACCACTAACGCCCTCACCACCACTATTTCCCCATTCCTTCCAGTAACATAGCCAACATTTTCCAGGGTCCCCATCAATTAGACTTAAGTCTGCTCTGCAGAAATTCACTCACTGGTCTGCATGGTTTCGGTGACGGGAGGGTAGAGGCTCTAAGCTTCTGTCAGTGGAAGCCAGGAAGAGGGCAGGACGTGCTGGGAAGGCCGGTGGGAGCTCCATCTCACTGACCAAGTCCAGCACGTAGTCATAGCCCATCAGCTCGTACCTGTCCGCCTCCTCCACCAGCACCACGGTCCATCCATGGCAGTTCTCACCCAGGCCCCTGTGTCAGTGAAAAAGTTTCCATGTGTTTAACCTGGTGTAGGTATTCAACAGAACTGAAAGGCAAAATAAACTTAAGAAACTCGAGCAAACATTCTTTTGACATACAATGTGCTGTACATAGTTACAAAACTGCAAATAATTAAAATATTCAATAAGTGATTATTATAAACAAACAGAATAATCTTTTTTCAAATAAAGCTTTGAGGATTGCTAACTTCTTATTTCTAACAATATCATTCAGTTGTCATCCACAATCATTTTCTGTCACTCTGGATTGCAGAGAAGAAGAAGGAGAGGGGGTGGGGGTGGGGGGTGGGGGTGGGGTGCGGGAGGGGGGTGAGATGATGAAGAAGAACTCATGTTAACAATGAGCTGCTCAGTATGAATAGTGAAATGGCCTACTGATATAATGTGGGAGGAAACATCATACAATTTTGATGAAAAGTGCTAACATGAGAAGTTTCATGTACATGTTCAGTAGAAGATTAAATTATATGTCAATTCATCTGAATGTTCATCCAGCCTTTGCCAAGTTTCTTTCTGACATTGCAAAATAGCATATCACAGTAGTCAGATTCAGAAATCATAGCAATGTGTTTTTTTCATCATGTAGAATGTTGGTGCTAAGTTCCAGACTCTTAAACCAAATAACCTTACACAAAAAGGCAGAAGTGAGATTCTTGCCTACAGTGTTAAACTGTCCAGTGAAATACATGACTAATAGCTGCATTTATGTAAGGCAGTCATATCATACTGACAGGAAGTTTCACATTCCAACAAACAAATGCTTTATGGGGGGAAAAGTATACTTTTGAGGTTCTGCTTGAGATTACACAACAAATAAGTGGCGAATTTGGTTGTCAACAAGGACAAAATGAAAAATCATTCATGAGCTATCATAAATATTTATTGTAACATTTTCAGCCACAATGGTGAGGAGTCAAGATGACCAGCAGATTATCAAGATAATGAAGCCTCAGAGACGTGTGTAGCAGACACCACAGGTCAATATCAGGGACAATCTTTTAGGCCATGTAGTTTGGGAGAAAAAACCAGCATGAATTTCTGACCTAGGTGTCCACACTTGACCATACTACTACCTGCCACACATGGGTCTTACAACATCTCATATCACAACAATCACTCAGATGTCATTCACATTCTGCAAATGTGTTTTGATTTATTGAAGTGACACACAGAAAAAGAAGATGATGTGGAAAGCTGGCATTTTGTAACATCACACCATTTACTTTGTAGACCACTCTGTCCACTGATCAGATAGTTTTACGTGCTGCAGCTGAAAGGACACCTAAGTCTCACCTGTGATGGAGGAGATGAGAGGCAAACAGTTCTCCAGATGTCCAGGACTCCACGTGGCCAATAGCATTGTAATCTTCACAAAAGAAATTCACCACTTTGAACCAAGATCAAAGAGTTACACAATACACTCAATGCTACAATTCAGAAATAAAATTTAATAATCAGGAGCACCCACCTCACTCAATCAACCCTTAAGCATAAGGGGGGAAAAATCCCCTTAATTTATTTGTTTTCTACTTGTTGCCATCATTGATTATTTATCCCTCAAACAATCTGCATGCCTATTTCAGACTTTGTTCATGAATCAGAACCTCCTTAGATGAAATGTACATATTCATTTCATATGCAAATTTAAACCAGGATTTTCTCTGTTGCTTTCATGAGAAAATGTGCAGATATTTCATGGATACTTTTTATTTAATCTCATGGACACTTACTGTCGGGAAACTTGACTTCCAGTGCCATGTTGGCTCTGCCCCTGGCGGCACACCACTCCAGCATGCAGGGCGGGTACACTCGGCACAGCTGGGCCTCGATGTTGGCACACTGGAGGGCCTTGTGCTGGCACAGCCACTCATAGCCATTGAAACCCACGTCTGACACATACCTGCAATCACCACCATGTCCTCATCACATCACACCAGTCTCTCTGTATGCCAGCTGGAGCAGCCCACTAGTTATCAGCTTGTTCACTGCTGAGCAGGAAAATGGCACACTAACAGCTACCAGCATATCCAGCTGAAGAGAAGGGCTCTTGACGTCATGACTGGCGCCGTTTCACATGAGGCTATATTTAAGTGCCACATGGAACAAAAATGTCAGGGATAAGTTTTAGAATGCCTTTAGCTCAACTTCTGTGCGATGGATTATTTGTTTTTCCCCCAAGGATGCAGAGATTAATGATGTTGAAACCATAATCACCCAAAAATTAAGCAGAAAAAAATCAATTTCATCGTTGATTCACTACTGCTGGAGAAAGTTTGGTGGGAAATTAGTGAGAATCTTCGGAAACACAACCCAGACATCCGAGAACATTTGCATGCTCTTCAAATAAAGTTAATTACAGCAATTTCAACATAAAATGTAACACTATGCTTGGCCTAAGGATAGTTTATGTTGGCAGAAACATTTCAGGACAAGTAACTTATACCTGGCTTGATGCAACCTAGATTGTTTTGGTCATACTTTTTACTATTTCAATATTGTTATAAGAACAGACATAATTTGTTTTCACTTCGACCCATATCTTGGTTTATTTACTGCTAAATACATCCTATATTGTCCAATGACAAGGAAGACTCGTGGAAAAGTCAACATCTACTGTGCATTATCTAGTTCCAAGGGAAACACTCTGAAAGCCCCAGATGGTACAAGTTCTTACTTGAGGAGATACTTGAAGAGTGTGGGGGATGGGGAAAAGCAAGACAGGCACATGGCCATGAGCAACCACGCCTGCTCCAGACTCCTCAGGTTCTGGTTCTGCCAGGTCTGGTTCACTAGTTGGCAAAGTATTTCATCTCGAAGTCCCTCGTGTCGCAGCCCCTGCAATCAGGTGTAGACATGAGTCATCAATCTGCAGTTAGGCCGATATACAAAGCTTACAGGAAAATATGCATGATGAGGTATTACAATGAAGTATCAGTGAATAGAATTAAAGGAATAATGGGTTTTGAAAGATAACTTGCTCAGCACACACACACACACACACACACACACACACACACACACACACACAGAGTGTTATATATAAGGACTTCTGGAGGCACCTATTGAACCCCCATCTAGAGACAGGTAAGTAGATTCTCTATGTGGCACAAGAGGTGAACTGTGATTATTTTATCACAGGACAGAAGTTGCTGAGAAAGACATTCAACGGCAACCCTCTAGCTGCAAACCAAGGTATGTTTTTCTTGTCAGGTTCCATTTCTGTGATGTCCCCACAAAACTAGCAGATTTCCATCTGCTACCACATTCATTACTAGAATAGGCAGCGTAAACCATAGTGACCATCCTTGACACACCACATGTATGCAGTATCAACTTTGAAACCACTGCTTCACTGCACATACCATGTTAACAGGACTAGCACTGCTGCACGAACAATAATGATATGCACGTTTATCAGGGATAATTTGTTTTGTTTTTTAATCCATGCCATTAAAACAAGTTACTAGAGTCACACTTGAGCATTGATATATTAGTGAACTTAATTGCACACATACACAGGCATGTATGCATGCACACATACACACACACACACACACATGCACACACATATGCATTTCAAAACTTACCATCTGTACAATGTAGTCACACAAAGCCTTCTGCCTGACTTCAGTCATGCTCTGGTCCAACAGGAACCTCAACATCTGTAAACAAACATGCAAAATTTAGTGCAACAGCAAAGAAAGGAATCATCACATCCCTAAAAACTCAACAGAGCTCCCAGAAACAACACCAATGTGAGGTAGAAGCATAAGACAGCCATTCAATGAAGGAACTGGTGATAATTTTCTACCATGAAAAGTTTCATGACAATTACTTGTTTTATCACAAAGCAGGGCACGAAGAAAAGAAGCAAATCAAAGGCACCTACAAGAACAGATGCCGAGTGGTGGTATGGAAGAAATTATGTATCAGCCTTTGTAGGCTATAAAAGGCCACTGACTAAACTCCAGTTACTGAAGCTGGCTGGACCATCAGCAACTCAAGACTATTCTCCTGGTTATATGCCTTTTACAAACAGTGCAGGCAGATTGTGTAGGTCGACTGCTACTCTCTTCCCACAGACAGAGCCCAAAAGGGGTCAGCAAATGTAGATATGCATTTTATGGGCATACTGACACTTCATGAATTGAATGTAAAAAAAAAATGCATAAATCTTTATCATTTACATCTTGATTGGTGTGCATGTCTGTATGTGTGTGTGTGTGTGTGTGTGTGTGTGTCTGTCTGTGTGTGTGTGTGTGTGTGTGTGTGTGTGTGTGTGTGTGTGTGTGTGTGTGTGTGTGTGTCTCTGTGTGTGTGTGTGTGTGTGTGTGTGTGTGTGTGTGTGTGTGTGTGTGTGTGTGTGTGTGTGTGTGTGTGTGTGTGTGTGTGTGTGTGTGTGTGTGTGTGTGTGTGTGTGTGTGTGTGTGTGTGTGTGTGTGTGTGTGTGTGTGTGTGTGTGTGTCTGTGTGTGTGTGTGTGTGTGTGTGTGTGTGTGTGTGTGTGTGTGTGTGTGTGTGTGTGTGTGTGTGTGTGTGTGTGTCTGTGTGTGTGTGTGTGTGTGTGTGTGTGTGTGTGTGTGTCTCTGTGTGTGTGTGTGTGTGTGTGTGTGTGTGTGTGTGTGTGTGTGTGTGTGTGTGTGTGTGTGTGTGTGTGTGTGTGTGTGTGTGTGTGTGTGTGTGTGTGTGTGTGTGTGTGTGTGTGTGTGTGTGTGTGTGTGTGTGTGTGTGTGTGTGTGTGTGTGTGTGTGTGCACGTGTGCGCGTGTGTGCGTCTGTGTGTCTATGTGTGTGTGTGTGTATGTGTGCGTGTGTTTGTGTGTGTGCATGCATGCATGCGTGCATGCCTGTGTGCGTACGTGTGTGTAGGGAAAATCTGTCAAACTGCGGCAGCAGAATGGCAAACACTAATTCAACCAAGGCAGAGGGAAGCATGCACTGACCATTTGGAAGACAGACAGGGCATGGGCAGTCAGGTCCTGGCCTTGAACGGGGGTCAAGGGGGCCTTCAGGGGGGTCAGCTGCACCCCCCAGCTTGGATTCTGCATGAGTAAAGGACATCAGCTTGTTATTGAATTATCAATGACAATTTTTGATCAGTTTTTATACACTAGAAAATGTAGACATGGACAGAAAAATGAAATGAATTTGACAAGCTACTCACAACGTGTTCCTTTGTTCACTGCACAAAGGTTCACTTGGGTTTGCTGCCATTCAAGTTTATCATCTGTAGTGATTTTTGCCCTTATCGAATCATGTACTTGATATATTTTTCACACATATTGTATGACAGAGAAAGTACTGTACAGTAAAAAGTTACCAATGCTAAGTGATGATGCTAATTGTACAAAATATTGCTGAATGAAAATGAATTGTGGTAAAAGGAATACTGGATTATATATGGACTAGCAGGACCCAAGGAAACTTCCATCACAGACATATCTGCATTGACCAAAATTGTATTGAGGGTATGGGGTCTTTTATTTTTATGCATAATTTGCTTCATCACCTTTTTTTATAATTCTCACAGAAAGGATGCAAGATTTCCCCAATACTCAATATGGTTTTTCCATTGCTTTTATCAGAAGTACTTCTGTCTAGTTAACCCATACCATCTCCACCCCCAATTTGTCAAAATACTGACAACAACAGGAGTAGACTTCAATTATATTTTCACCTATGCCTCTAAATAAAGTGGGTGCAAGCAATTAAAAAAAATCATCAATGACAAATCAGTATCTCAGAGCAGATAAGTTTCTATTGTATATATTAACCAAAATCATTGTGAAAATGATTATTACATTAGAGTTTTGTTACAGGCTAGGTCAGGCATTCTTACTACCTTGCTTTCTGATTCATCTCCCGATCTCCCGATCTCCCTCTCCTCCGGTGACATGAATATCTCATGTAGTTTTCCAGTAAAACCACAAACATTCAAACCCACAAAAACATCTGTACACTGCACAAGATGTCTATGTTGAAATTATTCATTAAAAAATGAAAGAAATATTGTGGACTTGCTCAAAGTACACAAACTTTTCTTATTAAAGTTACTATCATAGGCTTGATGTTCACTCATGCAGTTGCCTGTATTAAATCTGGCCTCTTCAATTCATACCGACTGAAATACTCTTTTCCTGCATACACTCAAAGAAGCAGGATTAAGAAAAGAAGAACAGCAAAGCAAACCTTGAAGTACACAGAGGTGAACTTGCTGAAGGCGTGAGCGTTGAGGTCAGGGGGCAGCTGGTACTCCATGTCCATTGGTGGAACATCCCCCAAAACAGTCAGGATGTGCTGAGACCCATGCACTGGCTGCCAGTCTGCACACACCAGCATACACAGTGCCAGCCACTCATCCCCCACAACAGTCAGGACGTGCTGAGACCCATGCACTGGCTGCCAGTCTGCACACACCAGCATACACAGTGCCAGCCACTCATCCCCCACAACAGTCAGGATGTGCTGAGACCCATGCACTGGCTGCCAGTCTGCACACACCAGCATACACAGTGCCAGCCACTCATCCCCCATGCCTCAAGGTAAGTCAGATTTACACAAGGAGTCAAATATTATTTCAAGTCATCGTGCCCAAGAGAAATGCAGGAGATGTCATCAGTGCAGAATGTTTCATGATGTCAAACTCACTTAAGAAACGCCAGATGTGTTCTCAAAGTTGACAGAAAATGCAAGACTACATGGGTGGATCAAATAGCTTTCAATTTTATTCTTAGTAGACTATGCACTGGTACCTAATCTACATTCAAAATAATTTAGCAAATTTCATGAAAAAAGCGAGAAAAGAATTCAGACCAAGGAACAGGAGAGATGGATTGGGTGACTGAGAAACCTACCCTCCAGTTTGCTGTAGATGAAGGCCAGCTGTCCAGGAACCTCCAGATTGGCCACACTGGCTGCAGCTTTGCTTGCTCGCTCCTGAAAAGAAAAAAAAATCTTAAGCAAGCTTGACGGTCTATGTCGTTAGTTCTCCTCAATAAGTACACCTAAATTTGCTCATTAAAAAGAAGACTTTTCTTTTCCTAATATGCATTATAAACTTGGACTACAAACCACATCTTTTTTCTGTCAGTTGAATCCCTGTGATTTATATTCAGGTCCATCTTATGTGTAGAAAATTCCATAGAAAGCTGAAGCTAGAAAAACATTTTTGGTTTCACTTTTATTTTCTTTATTGTTGTGAGAAGTTTGTCATAGTTTTATACAAATGTATGTTTTACTGAGGGAGTGAAAAGAAGGTTGGATAAGCATGAGGAAGGGTCCCTTGTAGATTCAACCAGAAATGTGCAGTTGCCGTTGTGGCAACAACGGTGAGGTCATGCAAGCACAAAACTAATACTCCAGTTCAAAATCTGTGCTCTCTCTGTCAGATTAATTATATTAACGCATTGTTTGTGCAAACAAAATCCCATCCTATGTAAATATATCCAACTCAAAGCAACAAGTGTGCAGTGTTTGACAGTTTAGTTCTGTTTCTTGCCAACATCAAGGATCATTCTTACTTCAACCCCAGGAGCTGCCTGAAAATGGTTCACTTTTGGACAAATACATGTTTTTTTTTTTTCTTAATTTCCGGCATCCACTTGTGAAAGAATCTGTGTCATAGTTTAATGATAAACTAACACTGCCTTAATTAATGAGGTGGCATGAAGGTAAGTGGGAGTGGGGTTGGGGTGGGAAGTTATTGGGCACTTTATTCTTACCCTGCACATATGTGTGCATCGGCCGGCTAATGTCAACTAAGCAACATGCAGGGACAACAAAACAGTAAAGTGCAAAATTTGAGCTGTCTTTGTTGCCCAGACTGAAAGACACACTTTATACTGATCACAATAGAACACTGGTAATGTTTCTGATAAATCACCTTCTTTGGTGCTAGCGATTTCATAGCACTCTTTACCTCTTTGCAGATTTCATTCTCCCCCAGGTTGGATATTTATTAACTTGAACTTACATATTTTTCTCAGAGAAAAACCTACACACTGCTTACATCCTAACAGCAGAGTTCTTCTAGGGTCAAACCTCATGCATAACCCTAACCTGAGAGATCAGAGAGAGCCTGTCTGCAAGGGGAAAGTAGTCCATCCAGTCAGTAGAGAAGGTGAGGAGCAGATAACTCCATCAGTTTTCAAGTCTCCAGCCCTCAGTCTCGTGGTGTCTGAATGACCCAAACCGGTATGACTGCCTTGCTGCCTAATTCTGTACAGCCAGGCAGCACTCACAACAGCCTATCCCCACATGTTTTTCAAGCAAGCCCCTAAAGAACAAACTTCCTCTGATCAGACAGGCTCTACATCTTTCTTAGAGACAGAGTGGTACTAGTAGCTTCATGAAAGTCGGATGTCCGAGCACTAACTCAACAACTACACTAGATGCTTCTTTCCAGCCTTAGAGACACTGTCTGAAGTATTCCCAAAGCCTTCTCCACTCATGAAGATACCACAAGGTAGGGGCTGTATACCACAAGGTAGGGGCTGTATACCACAAGGTAGGGGCTGTATACCACGAGGTAGGGGCTGTATACCACGAGGTAGGGGCTGTATACCACAAGGTAGGGGCTGTATACCACAAGGTAGGGGCTGTACACCACAAGGTAGAGGCTGTATACCACAAGGTAGGGGCTGTATACCACAAGGTAGGGGCTGTATACCACGAGGTAGGGGCTGTATACCATGAGGTAGGGGCTGTATACCATGAGGTAGGGGCTGTATACCACAAGGTAGGGGCTGTACACCACAAGGTAGAGGCTGTATACCACAAGGTAGGGGCTGTATACCACAAGGTAGAGGCTGTATACCACAAGGTAGGGGCTGTATACCATGAGGTAGGGGCTGTATACCACAAGGTAGGGGCTGTATACCACAAGGTAGGGGCTGTATACCACGAGGTAGGGGCTGTATACCACGAGGTAGGGGCTGTATACCACGAGGTAGGGGCTGTATACCACAAGGTAGGGGCTGTATACCACAAGGTAGGGGCTGTACACCACAAGGTAGAGGCTGTATACCACAAGGTAGGGGCTGTATACCACAAGGTAGGGGCTGTATACCACGATGTAGGGGCTGTATACCATGAGGTAGGGGCTGTATACCATGAGGTAGGGGCTGTATACCACAAGGTAGGGGCTGTACACCACAAGGTAGAGGCTGTATACCACAAGGTAGGGGCTGCATACCACAAGGTAGAGGCTGTATACCACAAGGTAGGGGCTGTATACCATGAGGTAGGGGCTGTATACCATGAGGTAGGGGCTGTATACCACAAGGTAGGGGCTGTATACCACAAGGTAGGGGCTGTATACCACAAGGTAGAGGCTGTATACCACAAGGTAGGGGCTGTATACCATGAGGTAGGGGCTGTATACCACAAGGTAGGGGCTGCATACCACAAGGTAGAGGCTGTATACCACAAGGTAGGGGCTGTATACCATGAGGTAGGGGCTGTATACCATGAGGTAGGGGCTGTATACCACAAGGTAGGGGCTGTATACCACAAGGTAGGGGCTGTATACCACAAGGTAGAGGCTGTATACCACAAGGTAGGGGCTGTATACCATGAGGTAGGGGCTGTATACCACGAGGTAGGGGCTGTATACCACGAGGTAGGGGCTGTATACCACGAGGTAGGGGCTGTATACCACAAGGTAGGGGCTGTATACCACGAGGTAGGGGCTGTATACCACAAGGTAGTGGCTGTATACCAAAAGGTAGGGGCTGTATACCACGAGGTAGGGGCTGTATACCACGAGGTAGGGGCTGTATACCACGAGGTAGGGGCTGCATACCACGAGGTAGGGGCTGTATACCACGAGGTAGTGGTTGTATACCATAAGGTAGGGGCAGTATACCCCGAAGTAGGGACTGTATACCATGAGGTAGGGGCTGTATACCCCGAAGTAGGGACTGTATACCATGAGGTAGGGGCTGTATACCACAACGTAGGGGCTGTATACCATGAGGTAGGGGCAGTATACCCCGAAGTAGGGACTGTATACCATGAGGTAGGGGCTGTATACCACAAGGTAGAGGCTGTATACCACAAGGTAGGGGCTGTATACCACAAGGTAGAGGCTGTATACCACAAGGTAGGGGCTGTATACCATGAGGTAGGGGCTGTATACCACAAGGTAGGGGCTGTATACCACAAGGTAGAGGCTGTATACCACAAGGTAGGGGCTGTATACCATGAGGTAGGGGCTGTATACCACAAGGTAGGGGCTGTATACCATGAGGTAGGGGCTGTATACCACAAGGTAGGGGCTGTATACCACAAGGTAGGGGCTGTATACCACAAGGTAGGGGCTGTATACCACGAGGTAGGGGCTGTATACCACAAGGTAGGTGGTGTATACCAAGGTAGGGGCTGTATACCATGAGGTAGGGGATGAATATACCAAAAGGGGTATTACTTACTTGTTTATGGTTGGCTTTGTTTTTTTTTTATTTGTATCTACGTTTTGATTTGTTCTTTGTTTTTTTTTTTTTTTTGTTGTTTTTTTTGTTTTTGGGTTTGTAGGTGGTGAATTGGGTTATGTTACCATCATATGGTTAGTTTGGGGTACTGTGTTTATACCACACTATGGTTTAGGGTTGTGCTGTTATACCACTATAGTTAGGGTTTTTTTTTGCTTTGTTAATCCTTATTGTGTGGACTGTTTTTATTAACGGGCTGTAGACCACTGATTGTTTTATTACCAGTTGCGTATAAGGGGTCTCCACTATCTTCTTTTGCAGTAGGTTAGTCAGTGGCGTTAAATGGACTGTTTTTCTGTGATTTTGTGAGGAATTTTTTTCTTATATTCTTATTCATTTGGTTACGACATGATTTTATTTTTATATAAAGACATTGCTTCATTATTTTTGTATGACTTAATCTAAGTGTATAACTTATTCAGTTTAGTGTTTTGGTGTTTAGAGTCACTTTAATATCGTCTTTTAGGGTGTAGTCTATTTGCAGCTTTGTCTTAATCCCTCAGATGAATTTCTTTGTATTGGATTTTTGAAACTGGTGTTAATCTTAGGTTTCACTATAAGCGTGTGATGTCTTTTTGTATGTTTGCCTTTTTAGTATGGCCGCATTCGCATTCTTGAGCCATTAAAACTACAGAGACTTTTTTGATTGGTTCTTGAGGGTTGTATGTGTGATATTTTTAAGACTTGGTTGTTTTAGTGTTTGACCTACTGTGCAGTGTCTGCATGGTGGCATTTCTAACTATGTGTATATTTCTTTTTTGACATAGTAATATCATGTAAAATAGTCCACATACTCTTCAATTCTCATTTGTTGTTCATAATGTTGTCGTTGCTAGTTTCTTGTTGGCAAGTTGGATTTTGTGTAAAATTTTATGTGTCACCCATCCATAATAATTGTACCACACATACCTAGTTATTCTGTTGTATATCTTTCTACTATTTGATGACTTTATTTAAGCTATTGTTGTTAATCTATAACTGATTTATTACAATATTATGCCAATTTTTAGTGTTTTTTTATTCTATTTTGTCATGAGTGTTTTTTGATTTTAAAAGTTTATTTTAAGTTATTTTCTTCTGATTATCATTTTTATATGTAATGACCTATAACTGATATTGTGTATTTTGTTTTGCTGCGTGAACAGCATTTGGTTGTTAATTGCTTTTTTTGTTCTACTATTCTCTACTAATTAATCTATGATTTGCTTGTGTTTGTCTAATTACACTGAATTTAAGTATTTCGTGGGCAGCTTCTTTTATATTGGTTCATGCATTATTCAATTCTATGTTTTTTTGTTGTGCCATTGTGCTCTAATTTAACATATTAGAGTTATGGTGTTGTGTTGACTTGCTATTAATACACTATTTTTTTAAAAAAATTGTTTTTGTAGTTGTCTTTGTGCTTGCATTTTTTTGGTATATTTGAATTTGATACTTTTTTGTATTTTTTCTCTGTGCGTTGATTTTCATTTTTAATAAAGGTGTTTTTTTTTTTTTTTTTGTTCACTATATGCCTAGCATTATTTTTTGTTGTATATTAAATATTCAATGTTCATTTTATTTCTATTGCTTAATTTTTTTACGGAATATTTCTAAATGTAATGATATTCAGTCTTGTCTTCTGAGGGTTCCACTAATTAAATTTTCATTTGTTTCTATCATGGTACAATTTGTTTTGTTTGTTGAATGCATACTGTCTAATTGCATTATCGTGTTGGCCTATTTTGACTAACTGTTATGATTTTTGAGCATGATTGTTTTTTTTTTGTCAGTTTTCGCTGATCACTGCCTAGATTTGTTTTTAGATGACTAACTGAATTTATGGCTTTTCGTTTCTGTACTTCACTTCAATCTCACGTCTGGTTCTTCTGTCTTCCTGTTTGCATGCGTTTTTCCTTTGTTTTTAGTGATTGGGTGCTTTTTGTACTGCGTCTGTGTTTTGTCTTGCTTTTGCTTTTTTGGTTGTCTTGTCGGATTTTCATTACTATCTTTTCCATTATTCTCGTTTTCGTATTTTAGCTTTTTTTTCTCTCCCGAATTTCTGGATGGACTATACCTGGTGTAGATGCCGTTGACAAACACTGTTTGTTTTGTGTGGATGCAAATTATATACAGTTTTTTGTAATTAGGCCTTTTGTTTATCTTACATCAATGAGATGAAAGTATTTGAGATTTGCCGCTTTTTGCGGATTTTTAGCATATAGTTCTAAAATTAACTATGTTTTGTTTTCGACACAATTTATAACGGTGCCTTTCTTGTATGGCAAGAGATGTTATTACCACCACATTATATTTGTTTGTTATGTTTGTTGTTTTTTTTGTGCTTTTAAACAATGCACTGTATTAGTTTTATCATGTTATGATTAAATTCTTGTTTTATCAATATAAAATCATTTTATAATGGTAATTTGATTCTGATTTTTTAAGTTTACCTACTGAGTTTGTTAGAGACATATAAATCAAATAGATATAGTATTATAAAAACATCAATCCCCTCTATAATTCCAACTCTTCTTTTTACTAAAATCTAATTGCCCTTAACTATTATTTTACTAGGTATCACTGTGTTTTTTCTTTGAGTTCAGTATATGTGTTTGCAACATTTGGTTTTTTTATTATGTTTGTTTGGTCTATTTTTTTTTTTTTGAGTTATGCATGAGTCAGATTGATTATGAGCACATTTAAGCTGCCTAACTGTGGGTACGTATTTATTCAGGTTAAGATATTTTATAGTTTTTTTCTTTGGGATTTTTTGATACGCCAGCTAGGACAGTCCTGACTATTTTCGTTTCCTTTACCCTTAGTGCTCTGTTCTGCATCCTTTATTTTGACAGTTGCACACCTCTTGCCCACACTCCACTGTCACTTTTTTAGTCCCTTGACACAAGTACTTTTGTTCTTCACTAGTCATTTTTGGTCATCATCACATTTTTCTGCCTTGCAACTTGACACTTATTCTGAATTATCATTTAAATGGTACTTGACTAAATTCAGTACAGATCTATAACACTATACACGTTTTTGGTGCCGTTTTGCAACATGCATATTTACACGACTAACGACATCACACAAAAATTCTACACTATCGACAACGAGGGTGTTGTGATTTGGGATTGGGATGTTATTGATTTTTGTTGGTTCTGTTGTGTTGTTGGTTTGGTTTGTGATTGTGTGTGTTTGAGATTGATTGAGACTGTGTGTTGGTAGGTAAATTGATTGTGGTGGGAGGTTGAGGGATGGGTTTTGCATTGTAGGTGTTTGGTGTATTTTTTGGGGTTAGTGATTTTGTTTGTTTTTTTGTGTTTTTTTTTTTGGCCTCGGTTCTGGCAAAGGGAGATGTAAACCGCCGCGTAGCATGAGGATCCGGTCATAATTGAGTTAAAACACTATGATCCACCACGAAGTGAACAATCATTCACTCTCTCACTCAAGGCTATCCCTTGAGACGAGCAAAGGCCATTTCACACCTGTGAGTTCACCCACACACATATATTATATACAGTATAGACCGGATGTATAAAACACCGGATGTATGAAAGTCTGGATGTATGAAAGG
>JAWQFJ010025736.1:25000-40985 GCA_034096865.1 Theodoxus fluviatilis | reverse complement strand
CAGAATGCAAAACCACCAAGGCACTGTATTCCGTGACAGATGACTTGTTCCACCCTGACTCTGCGGCTGTTCTGCCAAAGTCCACCCCTGCCCCTGAGCTTCCCGATAAGTTAGCTGATTTCTTTGATGAAAAGATTGAGAAACTCCGCCGTGAGCTTGACGCGACAGATTCTCAGGCTCGGTTTGCTTCCTTCGATGGTAGGGTGCTCGCTGCGTTTGAGCCTGTCTCGGAAGATTTCATTCGCAAGCTGATTCTTGCCTGCCCTTCAAAATCTTGTTCTCTTGATTCGCTGCCCGTTTCACTGCTCAAACAGTGTCTTGATGATGTGGTCCCTGTTATCACAAGGATCATCAACATCTCCCTCACCACTGGTACCGTACCGGAGCGTCTCAAGCAGGCTGTTGTCATTCCCCTTTTGAAAAAGTCTGGACTTGACCCTGAGTGTTTGAAAAACTTCCGTCCCATTTCGAATCTTCCCTTTGTTTCAAAACTACTAGAAAAAGTCATTCTGTCCCAACTTCAAGAACACCTTCTAGCCAACGGCCTGCTTGACACGTTCCAGTCCGCCTACAAGAAAAACCACTCCACTGAAACTGCTTTACTTCACATCTCTGACCTTCTGCTCTCCTCCGCCGACAATAAAGAAACCTCTGTCCTTGCGCTGTTGGACCTGTCCGCAGCGTTTGACACTATTGATCATTCTATCCTTATTTCTCGTCTCTCTTCTACCTTTGGCATCTCTGGTTCAGCTCTTACCTGGTTCTCATCCTACCTATCTGACCGCAAACAAACTGTCTCTGTCAATGGCCTTCTTTCTTCTCCCAGAGCACTCAAGTACGGAGTCCCTCAGGGCTCGGTGCTTGGGCCAGTTCTGTTCACACTCTATACCCTGCCCCTTTCTGACATCATCAAAGCCCACAACTGCAATTTTCACAAATATGCTGATGACACCCAGCTTCAAGACTCCGCTCCTCCTCGTGACCTGTCTATCATTCTCCACAACTTATCTCTCTGCATTTCCTCCATCAAAGACTGGATGCTCCAAAACAAACTCTGCCTGAATGACAGCAAAACTGAATCCCTCTGTGTGGGTTCTCAGAAGTCACTGTCTCTTGTTTCTGATCACTTTTTGGAGGTGGGTGGGACTGAAATTCCATTTCAAAAGTCTGTTAGGGATCTGGGTGTCTTGATTGACTCAACACTCTCAATGCATGAACAAATCAGTCAGATCTGCCGCTCCTGCAACTTCCAACTGAGAAAGATCTCCTCTGTCCGTAGCTTTCTCACACAAGAGGCTGTCATTCAGCTTGTCACTTCCCTCATTCTAAGCCGTCTCGACTACTGCAACTCCCTGCTTGCAGGACGACCATCCAAACAAATATCTCGCCTTCAGCGAGTTCAAAACAACGCTGCCCGTCTCATTTTCAGAAAATCCAAGAGAACACATGTTACCCCTCTTTTCATGAAACTCCACTGGCTTCCTGTTGAGTACAGGATCCAGTACAAACTCGCCACTCTCGCCTTCCGTTGCTTTGATGGAACTCTGCCGCCCTATCTCTCATCTCTTCTTCAGATCTACCAACCCTCTCGCTCTCTCCGCTCAGGCTCTGAAAAACTTCTCTGCAAACCTAAAACCACCACCAAATCCTTTGGTCAGAGATCCTTTCACTTTCAAGCACCTTCTGTCTGGAATGCTCTGCCGTCATCTCTCCGTGGCATCACTTCTCTTCCTTCCTTCAAATCTAACCTCAAGACCCATTTTTTCCGTAAAGCTTTTTCAGTGTAGTGCCCCTAGGGCCTGACTGCTTCCTGAGAACCGTTAGTGCATTGTACATATCTGTATAAACTGTTTGTTTTGGTTTGTTTTTTCGTCTGTATGAATGTTGACTGAATGTCTGGTTTGTGTTGCTGTGCTGTTTTATATCATCTGCTTTTCATCGTTGTTTCTCTTACCTTGATGTATATTACTTTCATTTACATTCTTATTGTCTTTTTTTATTTCTTTTTTTTGGCGCTTTGAGTCTCACTGTGTGGGAGTATTGCGCGGTATAAAAGTGATCTATTATTATTATTATTATTATTATTATATCGTGCCATCACGCACAAACATACACACACACACACACACACGCACACACACGCACGCACACGCACACATACACACACACAACTGCTGCACCCCCCACCACTTCCTCCCCCCCCCCCCCCCCCCACACACACACACATACACTCACTGATGCGCTCACGCACACACACACTGACACGCACACACACACACACACACACACACACACACACACACACACACACACACACACACACACTCACACAAACATGCACGCATACACGGGCACCGAGACAGAAAGATAGACAGGCAGACAGACACACACACAAACACACACAGACTAGCACGCACGCATGTGCGCACACTTACATACACTGACACGTGCGTACGTGAACACTCATACACACAATGTGACACACTGATACCCACTTTTAGAGCGCAGACAGTAACAACATACAGTTTAAAATCAATCAACAAATAAAAATTCATAAGGAAAAAAAAGCCCACCTGCATGACGTAAACCAGTCCAGCAGCGCTTTGTCCACAGACGGCAGCTGAGAGCTCCGTGCCCGCTTGCTCGTCGTCACAATGTCGCCGCTATTGTCGCGATATTTGTTCTTGTCTTTCATGATGTTCGACAGCGTTGGCAGGGGGACACCTAAATTAATGGCCATCTGTGTTCGGGATTTGTGTGGACTGTCCTCTACTGCCTTTATGATTTTAAGGCGCTCAGACAATGTCAACACTCTACTTTTGCCTGTAACTTTTGTTTTGCTGTGCGGGTCCGCCATTTTGCAAGTTCGAGTCGCTATGGAAAGGAAATTACTCTCACCACACTTTGGTGACTTGGGTCTACTTTCGTGTTCTTACAACCGGTCTTGCAACAACACATTTGTGCTGCTCGGGACCAGAGCTTTTCTTTCATACAACCGGACTTTTATACATCCGATTTTCATACAACCGGAAAATTCTAAGTAATAACAAAGAGTAGCTTCTGCCGGGACCCTGCCTGCCCCTTTCATACATCCAGACTTTCATACATCCGGTGTTTTATACATCCGGTCTATACTGTATTCACAAAGCACTGAGCCTGGGGTTCGAGGCAGTAGGGGAGGGCGAGTTACTGAAAATACGTGGATCAAGAAGGAAGGTTTGAGCCCTCGCTCACCCTTTGAACGTCACCACGGCCATGGCACGTCGCTGAGGTCTCCCCCTGTCAGCCCGATGTTTGTGGTGGCCTTTCTAACCACACCAGCAGGCCTCGCACAGAAAAGCCGTCCTCGCAGCTGTAACCGTCAGACTGCTTGGAGGGAGCACACAGGAGGAGTTTTAAATTCCAAAGTGTGTTCCTCTGGGTGGGTTTGTTCAACGCAAAGGCAAAGACTTCCTCTTTGAGCTTTCCCAGGACGTTGATTGTTCTCTGTCTTTACCGGAAATGCCACTGCTGCAGATTTCGGCTCCGCTTTTATTTTTTCCTGACGTGCTACTTCTAGTGCCAGCTCTTATTCTTGCGTCAACGGCAAGTTGCTTCCTGTATTATTGCTGTTACACATTTTACGTCATCATTCCTTTGCTGCAGCCTCAGCTGTTGCAGCTGCTGCTGCTGCTACCAGTACCTCTGCCACTTAAACTACTCCTCCAATTAGCGCATACACCTGCACATACTCAATAGTTACCTGGGGCGGGCTTCAAAATGCAAAGATCTCGGTAGATCTACGCAGATCTCGCCAATTGGGCAGTTTCATTCTTTGCTTGCTCGCGAGCCAATCGTAGACGAGCGTAGATTGAGCGAGGCAGCTTGAGAGGTGCCTAGCTAGTGAGATTCAAGATGGCGGACAGCATGAGCATCGTGTCACTAGGAGTGACGTTTTTGGACGAGTCTTCGGTTAACTTTAACTTTCTTGGTTTACGGTAAGGTTTGAGGTTATTGTGTAAATTGAACATTTTTATTACCACTACCTATGCCCTGATAAGTGACTCCTGAGCCTAGTGCAGTCAAAGACCCTATGTACACTACCGCGCACTAGCGATTTTCCTTTACGCAAAGGGAGGTCAGAATGTAGAGTTACGTCTCTTTGCGAGAGAATTTTCAATTCGAACTTAATGCAGGATTTCTCACCGTCAACCACACATCGTGCACACAATAAAGAAAAAAATCGTAATCTACTTCAATTGTCCAGCTGAGATTGCAGCGAGGTGACAAATTAAGGCACACATGAGTCAGCGGAGAACGAATTATCGAATATTTTCAGTGTCGAAGCGTCACAAAACATAAACCCTAGTCTCGGTCGTCGCCATCTTGGATCTTCGCTCGCCGCTGGGGTAGTTTCTTTTTTAGCTAGCTCTTACTGCGAAGCAAGATCTTGCGACCAAGATCGACTACCTATTTTGAAACCCGCCCCTGAGGTCTTACAGCTGATATCACCACTGCTACTATCATTACTAGATTTCGTGTTGCTGTTGCAAGTGCTGCCTTTTGCTGCTGCTACTACTACAACTGCTGCTGCTCCTCGTCTTTCTTCACTTCTCTACCTGTTCCTCCTCCTCCTCCTCCTGCTCCTCCTGCACCTCCTCCTATTTCTTGTCTTCCTTCTGCTTCTCCAACTCTTTTTGCTCTTCCTCCTCGTTCTCCTCCTTTTTCTCCTCCTTCTGCACCTCGTCTTTCTGCTCGTTCTCCTTCTGCTCACCACCTCCTTCTCCTCTACCTCCCCATTCTCCTCCTCCTCCTGATCTTCCTCCACCTTCTCCTTTTCTTCTTCTACTCCTCCTTATCCTGCTGATTTCAACAGCTGCTGTCGTTCGGCCATCGGCGTTTCCACCACCACTGCTACCACCGCAACTAGAATTACTGCAGCCGCTATTTCTGTCTACACCTACTGCCTTGGCCGAGCAAGGCTGAAGAAGTATCGATGTATGGAAAGTTGCTCTTCTGCTGGCAGCGTCAGTCCGTGTCCTTGACTAGCTCTGCGTGGTGAAGGATGAAGATCGGGGGTGAGGCGATGGGTGGGGGTGGGGAGGTGAGGTGGGGCGAGTAACAGGGATAAAATGTAAATGAAGGTGCGGAATGAGGCAGTGGGCAAGGGTCTCTGATGGGGAGGGAAAGGGTGGGAGAAAGATGGGGGTGGGGGGGGGGGGGGGGGGGGGGGGTTGGGGGTTGGGAGGTGTGGAACCTGCTGAGGGATGAGGTTCGGGTAACTGTTCTCATCCGCCTCTTACTAGCTCAGGCGGGGTCATCCACACTGCCCCCAAAGGTCTGGGCAATTAGCTCGCCAAGTGGCGGCATATGACCTCTGCCTGCCTGCCTGAGTGGCAGTATAAATACAGAATCTGGCAGATTGCCTCTGTGACGACTCCAAAGGCGCCATGATTACCTGCAATTGGAAAGCGTGTGTGTGTGGATAAGTAGGATGAGTTGTGAAGAGATGTTATACCCATTTTTGCCATTGAGGAAAGTAGAATTTGCATGTATATATTAGCTTAGTTTCGTTTAGGCTTTCAAGCTGCTGGCAGCTAATGTGTAGTTGGATATATTTTCCAATGACACTATTTTATTCAGTACTTGACGTCTTTGATACTAAATAGGAGATCAGCCATGCTTGGAAAGAAGGAACCCATACGCCTGCAGATACTAATGAATTGCCTGGTTTAACTGTGAGCTCTGGGTGATGAGAAAGGTCTCGGATCCCCACGAGAACGAGATGGAGTACACGGAGGAAACGGGGAAATCCTGGCTTAACTGCACGACAGCTGCTCTCAAAATGTCAGCCTTATACTCCGCTGCTTGTGGGAGTAGTGTGTGTGTGTGGGGGTGGGGGGTGGGGGGGGGGTGTTGAGTGGGGGTGTGTTTGTGTGTGTTTGTGCGCGCGCGCGTGTGTGTGTGTGCTGTGTGTTTGTGTGTGTGGTTGTGTGTGAGTGGTTGTGTGTACGTGTGTGAGTGTGTGTGTGATTGTATGTGTGTGTGTGTGTGTACATGTGTGTGTGCGTGTGTGTGTGTGTTTGTGTATGTGTATGTACGTGCGTGCGTGCGTGCGTGCTTGCGAGTGTGTGTGTGGGGGGAGAGAGAACGACAGACAGACAGACAGACAGACAGACAGACAGACAGACAGACAGACAGACACACAGACACACAGACACAGACACACAGACAGACACACAGGGGAGGGGGGAATGACCATAGTTCATCAAGTATGAATACTAGATGATATGTATTACCATCGTCATCATTATCGTTGTGGTTGTCATTGTCATCTTCGCATCTATCACATTTACGCGTGTGTCACGTGGCCTCACACCCTCAAAGCGTGCTCAAGGCTCGTAATTTCTCATGTGGGTGAGTTTTGAGAGTGTTGAGAACCATCTTGATTTCAACCATGGTAGCCGTCCATATGACCCGAAAGGGAAATGAGTCATTACGAATGGTTGTCAACTCGGAACGCTGTTCTAATGTGAAAGGTCATAGAGTTGTCCAAAGCTGACTATGTGACGTATTAATGTGGCTGGGGCATCTCCATGTAGACAACAAACGTCATATCCAAGTTTGTATTGTAATGTTTGCCTTTGGATCAACAGATTGCGCACAACAAGGGTTCGTGGTAGAACATGTTTCCATTGTTCACACCAGATGGGGTTTATTTTCCTGCAAGTTTGTCCTGGATGACAGAGCCTCCTGCTCTCTTTACCAAGCGCAGCTTAACATGGCCTCTGCGGATCATGCATCGCGTCGATTTACTTTCGAGTGCCGTAGCATCGTGTTTGCATTTCGATACGATCCGAGGCTTGGGGGGGAACTTTTTTAACCGTAGGGCCTTCCTTTGTCAACGAGACAAGCTGTTCCATATTTAGATATCGATCTCAACACGAGGCTAGCGCCTGTCTGATATTGTGCACGGGACGACATTCAGACAATGTGTGGGGTTTTGTAATAGGAAAAGAAAGAATGGCAACAGTTTATCAAGAAGGAAAGTTGTGGTATATTCAATTGAATTATATAAACTTCTGCAATGCAGAGCTAGACACACGGAGGAGAGCCCCGGTTTCATCGAATGTAACGTATACCCATTCAGAGCCGCAAGACATCGTATTGTGCTGGGAAATCATGAGGACATCTTGACGGTAGTCAAGAAATGAAGGGGAGGTTCTAGGGCACTGAAGGGGTATTCCAAAACTTAACGTTATAGAGACTGCCTCCTGTGTGCCAAGCTCATCACGACAGAGACAGATGAATGAAAGAACGAACGAACGAATGAATGAATAGTCTTACGGTCAGTCAGCCTTCGTAGGCTATGTAAGGCCGTTGATCGCGACGATCACTAGAGCTGGTCAGACCAAAAACAGGTCAAGCTACTATTTTTGACTCACATGCGAAGCAAAAGTGAGTCTATGTACTCGTCCGTCCGGGCGTCCGGGCGTCCGTGAAAATCTTTAACGGTGGATTTTTCTCAGAGACTATTAAGTCTATCAACACCCAATTTGGCATGATGGTGTATGATGACAAGGCGTACAAAAACTAACATAGTGACTTGACCTTGCTTCAAGGTCAAGGTCGCAGGGGCCATGTTGTCTAAAAAACAGCCATTTTTCACATTTTCCCAATTTTCTCTGAAGTTTTGGAGATTGGATACCTGACCTATATATGGTGTATAGGGCAAAGTAAGCCCTATCTTTTGATACAGTTTGATTGACCTTGCTTCAAGGTCAAGGTCACAGGAGCTCTTTAAAGTTGGATTGTATACATATTTTGAAGTGACCTTGACCCTGAACTATGAAAGATAACTTTTCCAAACTTCATAACATTGTAGTACACATGTTATACTTTCATACTAGGTCACCTGTGTCGTCTGTCCGGGCGTCCAGGCAGACCAGGCGTCCAGGCGTCCTTTAATCCGTAAAAATCTTTAACGTTGGATTTTTCTCGGAGACTATTAAGTCTATCAACACCCAATTTGGCATGATAGTGTAGGATGACAAGGCGTACAAAAACATGCACAGTGACTTGACCTTGCTTCAAGGTCAAGGTCACAGGAGCTCTTTAAAGTTGGATTGTATACATATTTTGAAGTGACCTTGACCCTGAACTATGGAAGATAACTCTTCCAAACTTCATAACATTGTAGTACACATGTTATACTTTCATCATGAGACACATTTGGTCACATATCATTAAGGTCAAGTCACTTTGACCCTTATGAAATGTGACCAAAATGGGGTAGTGAACCACTAAAAATGACCATATCTCATGGTAGAAAGTGCCAATAAGCACCATTGTGCTTCCTATGTCTTGAATTAACAGCTTTGTGGTGCATGACCTTGGATGACCTTGACCTTGGATGACCTTGACTTTGGGTCAAGGTCACATGTAGTTTGGTAGGGAAAATGTGTAAAGCAGTTCTTAGTGTATGTCAATGCTAGGTTTAGTTGTTTGACCTTACCTTGAAGGTCAAGGTAATATAAAGGTCAGGGTCATGTAAAGGTCAAGGTCAAGCATGTGAGTCGTATGGGCTTTGCCCTTCTTCTTCTAGTTGTTCGTCCTTTACGGATCGCGTTGGAAGACACGGTGGGTCTTTTCTCAATTTGAACTATGATAGCAGAAGTATCATTGGTCACTGCACGCAGGACTTCTAATGCGCAATACTCGGCCCAAGCGTGGCAACCCTAGCTTCTCGTGACTTGCTGTCTTCTACCTACAGGATGACAGACAGGGACAGCTGCAGGAGTTTTACCGTGGGCAATAGTCAATGCGGGCAGGCGGCCATGTGTTTTACGACTCGTGATTTACGGCGGTATGTGTTTGAAGAGGGCGGCGTCAGTGTGTTTACTGTTGATTTATCTCGACTGCCAGGCCCTCTCGCTCTTCTTTCTCCTTATCGCACCATCGCCCCCTCGGTGCCCCCTTCTTCCTCTCTCTGCTCTCCAGACTTTGACCATTCCCCAAACTAACTCTCACCCCCAAACCCCACCCCCGTCTCTGCACATCTATCGCACCTCACAGTAAATATTAGCATGTAGACCAAGGCTGGAGTCAATGTTGGTTGACTGAGCGCGAGCAGCAACCTTTCTGTGTGCTTGGCTTGGCCTTCACGTTTAGGACAGAGAGCGGAGAAGCGAAGGGACCGCCGTACTCCTCCTTCCTTTGCACTCTTGAATCAGCTCGGCACCACTGGGTGTCTCGTAAAGAGTTCTTAATCAGATGACGAACCAGCGTGCGACTGATAGAAACGACCACTTGGGATGAGGGATGACATCGTGAAACGGCTTACGGAAATACTGCCAGGGGATGTTGGCTGGAAATAGCCCCACTTGGACTGTTTGGCCGTTGCCCGAGTCCAGGCGTCACTGCTGACTTTCATTTCGGTCGTTCTCGATAGGTCTAGACGTGATTGAAGAGAGGTCGGTGGAGCGGATATCGATTCTGTCTTGAAGAACGCCGTTTGTTTAACCTTCAGCATGGAGAAGAAAGAAAATAAAATGCATTAGCTGGGATGAAGTGCAGCGGTTGCGTGCGTCACTTTGATAAGGGATTGTTTCCAACGACGGCTTTGGCGCGATTTTTGTCAGCGCGGACTGTCGCTCATCTAGGGAGATGGTATGTAGCAGAAAGCAATGAAAAGCGTGCCAGCGAGCTTAGTCTGTGCAACGTGAAGTGGTTAGCGAAATGCGGCAGTGAAAGGGGGGGGGGGGGGGAAGAAAAAATGTGAAGTCAAGCCATGTAGATAGTCCTTGCGTTGCTGCTGCTATCCCACGCTTGTAACATGTTTGCTCTTCAAGTTGTCTACTTCGCGGTCATACTTTTAGTTTCTCGCCTACGTGCAGCTTCTCGCAAGTTTTCTTAAAATTAAAAGGTGACTTATAAAAACGTTATGAATTGCTGGAAGATATGTAGTGTGGGCATGGGTCATTGAATATTGTATTCATGTGGCTCAGTTGCGATGGTCAACCCCAAAATAGACATAATCTAATTATTTTCGGTCGGATGGTTGGTTGGTGCGTTCGTTATTCTTCTCTACAAAATAAATCGAAAAGATCAAAACGAATTCTGAAGAAATTTGGTGCAAGGCCAGGGTTTCATCCAAAGAACAATCGGATACATTTAAAAGATTATATGTTATCTAGTTTTGTATTTGAAACCATGAAAGAGAACTTTTATCGCCTTAGACAGTAGGCCGGCTTGTGCGTTCCTACCCTCAGGGACCGCTATGAGCGTTAAAATGAACAAACCGTCATATGTTAGCGGAGCAGACGTCTTAAATTAGACAACCCGTATTTGGTGTTGCCGCCTACTCTCATGGACCGCTGTAAGCGTTAAAATGAACTAACCTTCACATGTTAGCGGAACAACGCCTTAAATTACACAGGCCGCCACTCCAGCAGCAGCAGCCCGTCTCTCTCACCTGCTACAGTTCTACCTTGCCTTGCTCATCCCATTTTTGTCTGCCGCTTTGAAGTGGATACATTTCGTCTATCGATTTAAACCACTACATTGCCATGTTTCATGGCGTCAGTATTATGGAATCCTAAACATCATCACCGCTCTTGCTACGCCGCTGTATGCTATCTCCACCGCCGTAGCTGATTATCTCCACCGCCGTATGCTATCTCCACCGCCGTATGCTGACTATCTCCACCGCCGTATGCTGACTATCTCCACCGCCGTATGCTGACTATCTCCACCGCCGTATGCTGACTATCTCCACCGCCGTATGCTGACTATCTCCACCACCGTATGCTGACTATCTCCACTGCTGTGGCTGCCTTGGCGGAGGTTGCACTCTCAGCGCTCTCTAGTCTTCAAAACGTTATCACTTCACACGAGAACTGCTCGTATATAGCAGTGGTAGCAAACTGTGACCCGTCCTCACAAAAGGTGTTGGTGCAATTTTAGAGTGGGTCATTGCTTTCCCCGATACAAGTCAGGATGATTTTTGCAAAGGAGTCGGCATTCCATAAACGAATAACACTAAAAATTAACAGCCTGAACAGCATCATGCGAAATATCAGTGATTTTTTATGAACAGTTTCTTCTTCTTCTTCATGGTACTGTGGATACCTCGATGACACGAGGAAATTGTTCCAAATTGTTTGGTAGCCCTGAAGAGAGCCGTTTGGGGATTAGTAGGGAAGGTGGGTGCTTAGTACTCTTGCGAGGTACCCGGTTTTACTCCTGGGTGGGGAGAAGCAATGCGAGTTAAACATCTTGCAGTTTTACCACTGCAGCCGGTCTAACGCGCGCCTCCACATGTACGCACGTTCACGTGCATTCACAAGAATATAAGTATGCATATTGTGCACATACACACCCACATGCATCGCACGTCAATTCCCCCCGTCGTCCCCACTCCCCACTCCCCACCCCCACCCCCACCTACCCCCACTCTCACTCCTACCCCCACCCCCACTCCCATCCCCACTCCCACCCCCACTCCCACCCCCACCCCCACCCCCATCCCCACTCCCCACTCCCACCCCCCACTCCCACCCCCCACTCCCACTTCCACTCCCATCCCCACTCCCACCCCCACTCCCGCTCCCACCCCCACGCACCACCCCCACTTCCCACCCCCACTCCCCACTCTCCACTCCCCACTCCCCACTCCCACCCCAATTCCCATCCCCACCCCCACTTCCCACCCTCACCCCCACCTCCATTCCCACCTCCATTCCCATTCACACCCCCACTCCACTCCCCACCCCCACTCCCATCCCACATAGCGATCTCCTCTCTCTGCATGGCTGATGAAGTATTAAGAAAAGCTCACCTTCGCCAGCGTACATAAGGGGATAAACCGCGTCATCCGATCTGGTGTAAGGAAACCCGAAACCTCGGTACCAGCCGTGTTAGTACCGGTGACGATCTAGTCTTGGGTATCCATCTACATAGTCTGCTGCCTTGATGATGCCGAGAAGAAGACAAGAGGGGAAAACAGACAAGTGTAGCATGCTGGTGGCACCAGGTTGGCAGTCTGCAGTGGGCGAGATGAACACGGGGAGTAAAGGGAAAGGATCGTGATAGCTGTGCTGTACCAAAGGGAGAGAGAGAGGCGAGCTGGGAAACCGTTTGCATGGAATAAGGAAGGGACAGAGATCTACGTGGTGGGGTAGTCGCTGTTTTGGTAAAAAGAGATATCCTGGATGAGGAGGAGGAGGAGGAGGAGGAGGAGGAGGAGGAGGAGGAGGAGGAGGAGGAGGAGGAGGAGGAGGAGGATTTTGCTCATAATACTGAAGAATCTAACTGGCCTATACTACCCAACAACAGAACGGAGCGCAATGCATCGGCTAGCGAGATGGAGATTGTAGCGAGGCCAGATTGCTGGATTACTTGACAAAGCAATGACTTTCGTAATAGTCTGATCTGCATAATCAGTGATGATGGCTGAGTTGTCAAGTCTTCATCGTTGTTGCAGTCACGTGCGAACTGTGAAATGAGGATGCTCATAAAAGTGCGTGCTCACCCTTTCATGTCGAAGTATGGAGGAGACTCACGTCAATGCATTTCTTTTCACGAGGATGGCTGGGAATGGGTTTGCATGACGTTTGCGTGCACTTCAAAGACGCATGCAAGTGTGATCTCATCCTGCTGGCTGCCAGTGTAGACAGCTTGGAAAACATAGATGGAAACAATGCGAAGAATGATCTCTGCCTGTGAAGATGTCCTGAAGCGATAGAAGGGGAAGAAGAGAGGTCGCAAAAGAAGAAGAAGCTAATTCCAGACAGGCCAGCATCGACCTACTCTTGGCCAACCAAGCACACCGCCACACAAACTGCCGCGTGGAGCGTAGCCCGCCAGCCTCAGTGACGCAGTGCGTGAGTGACACAACGCTATGCTCCTGTCATATCCTAGACCGTAGACTATCCTAAAACGTAGAGCGTGACCTACTTGCATATTATGTCATATCCTAGACCGTAGACTATCCTAAAACGTAGAGCGTGACCTACTTGCATATTATGTCATATCCTAGACCGTAGAGTATCCTAAAACGTAGAGCGTGACCTACTTGCATATTATGTCATATCCTAGACCGTAGACTATCCTAAAACGTAGAGCGTGACCTACTTGCATATTATGTCATATCCTAGACCGTAGACTATCCTAAAACGTAGAGCGTGACCTACTTGCATATTATGAACATGACGAAATACGGGTTTTCGTCGTTTTCATTCACCTTATTACCCGATCAAATGGTACTTTCCTCTAGAAATGTTTGGGCAATCACACGCAGCAAAGACAAACATATTTGTGTCTGATATTTCATAAAACGCTCACCGTTACAACCGGCTAATCACAGTTAAGATAACAAGAGTAGGCGGGGGAAAGTCGCCCCTGCGGGGCATTGTCCAATCACAACATTTGTTGGATGAACACGTCATGTTAATAATATGCAAGTAGGTCACGCTCTATGTTTTAGGATGCTATACGGTCTAGGATATGACACTCTTTCCGTCTTGAAGGATATCCTCTCCTGCTCCATCGATGTACCAACAATCAAGTCTGCATGCGTGTGTGTGTGTGTGTGTGTGTGTGTGTGTGTGTGTGTGTGTGTGTGTGTGTGTGTGTGTGTGTGTGTGTGTGTGCGCGCGCGCGCGCGCGCGCAAACCATATGCTTCAGTTTCAGTTTCCAGCTTGAAATATTTGCAGTGATCCTAACCCAAATCTCGCGCCATATGCATGTGAGCAGCGTGGGTGGTTGTACTGCCAAGTAACGGCAGTGTGGAAAATTAACAGGGAAGAGAGACCGAGCCAGACTCTGAATATCGACTTCGCTCCAGTCGATCAGTCTCACGCTTACTTGTCCGACCAGCTCCTAATTTAAGCGTCTGCACACTCAGGGTTTGTGAAGAATTGCATGTGTGGAGCCATTATGGAGGCAAGTCCAAATCTGAATTGATTTCCAATAGGTTGTGGCAGTGTTGTTCCGCCCCGCCCATAAGACCAGCAAAGTTCGTCCCGAAGTTGCAGGCGCTTTAAGGATCGTTCTGGAATTCAGTCGTGCAAACCTGCACATGTCCCGTGTCGTGTTGTCGTTCCTTGCGCCTGTGTAGCGTTACAGCGTGTAGCGTTACAGCGTGTAGCGTTACAGCGTGGAGCGTTACAGCGTGTAGCGTTACAGCGTGGAGCGTTACAGCGTGGAGCGTTACAGCGTGTAGCGTTACAGCGTGGAGCGTTACAGCGTGGAGCGTTACAGCGTGGAGCGTTACAGCGTGGAGCGTTACAGCGTAAAGCGTTACAGCGTGTAGCGTTACAGCGTGTAGCGTTACAGCGTGTAGCGTTACAGCGTGTAGCGTTACAGCGTGGAGCGTTACAGCGTGTAGCGTTACAGCGTGTAGCGTTACAGCGTGTAGCGTTACAGCGTGGAGCGTTACAGCGTGTAGCGTTACAGCGTGTAGCGTTACAGCGTGGAGCGTTACAGCGTGTAGCGTTACAGCGTGTAGCGTTACAGCGTGGAGCGTTACAGCGTGTAGCGTTACAGCGTGTAGCGTTACAGCGTGGAGCGTTACAGCGTGTAGCGTTACAGCGTGGAGCAGATAAACGATGTTCGAGATCATGATGATTAAAATGGGACAAAAAGTAGGAGGACGGGGAGGACGACGGAAGGCGACGGAGGAAGAGGAGGGAGGAGGAGGAGGACAACGGAGTAGAAGGAGGACAACGGAGGAGGAGGAGGAGGAGGAGGAGGAGGAGGAGGAGGAGGAGGAGGAGGTGGTTTCATGGCCGATCTGCCTTTGTGGACTAAGTAAAGCCGTTTACTACGAAATCCACTGGAGCTGTTTATAGAAAGAACACGTCGGGTGTCGATTTCCGCATTCGCCTTTCACGAATCGCCTATGAGGAGACACCATAGGTCTATTCTTAGCCCCAACCCACAGGGGGACTTACAAGATGAAAAGGAATGTTGTGCAACGTACAACATATCTTCACGATAGTTTTCATAAACAACTATCGAAAATTCCGTGTGGCGCGCAACGAACTTGGAAGCGAATGATCGTCGTTGTAGTCGTTATTGTTGTTGCTGTTGGTGCTGCCAGAGTCGTTTTAAAAATGCAAATTTCAGATATCAATTTCGTGACTTCATCAGTTCCTGCTCTGTGTAGATTACAGTTTGTTTCTGCCCTTTGATATAGTTTTGCTGATCAATTCTTACTTACATGCTACGGGGGATTTTGCTGAAAGTGTGTTGTACTTAGGTCCACCCTTCCTATCCCGCGAACGATGAATTGGAGCCCCAGTCTTCTGCTGTCGTGCAATTGGTAAGCAGGACATCCAGATCAGCCGATCACAGTCAGCATTTTGGTGTTGTTGGATAAATCATTTCGCTCTAAACCCCAGTTCTGAAATAACCTGCTGTGCCTGGCAAACGCTCTGCACGCATCATTTGTGAAGTGGCTGCACTGATTTATTTTCAAATAATTTATGATTCAGACGCGCCATCCGGAAAGCCAGGGTCTTGTTTTCCTTGAGAATTCCTTTGAAGTTCTTTCACAGTATCGAGTACCCGCTTTTCTGAAATCCATGTGTTCTTCTAATAACTCTCCTTGCTGTTCGCGATCAATTGACGCGAGGTCGCAGTATTGAAGGCTGTTATTGCAGCGCTCAGCAATTACTGGTTTTCGCGCGCTGCAAGCTGAGCGGCGATGTTGAAGGACTTCCATTATCTCCCCTACTTTGATGTGCTGCTGACGGATCGAACTCATATTCTGCGCATGAAGTAATAGGCCTCTCTTTTATCCTTGTGAAATGCACCCCCCCCCCCCCCTCCCTCTCTGTCTCTCTCTCACCTACCTTTTTCGGCGTTTTCAGTCTTTTCTTTGTGTCTCGTGTCACCATATATGTCTGGCATAATGTCTGTCTTTGTGACCGTTTGTCAGTCTGTGCTTCTGAGACTATGTCTGCCTCCCTCTGTGTGTGTGTGTGTGTGAGTGTGTGTGTG
>JAWQFJ010025736.1:0-7500 GCA_034096865.1 Theodoxus fluviatilis | reverse complement strand
GCAGCGTTCAGCGGACGAATTAAACATCAAACTACGGCGATTTGACGTAAGTACGAGTTCTATAAGTATAAGCTAGCCACTATGTTTCAACTTTAGCTGGGCCGATAGTCGCCGATAGTCGCCGATAGTCGCCGATAGCGCCGATAGCGCCGATGCACGTTTTATATAGACCGATTGCTTTCTGCAGAGAGCAGAGCATCGCAGTCTTAGGGTTCAGTTACAGATGGGCTCTTGGGCGCGTTTCTTAGTCAAGTATTCTGCAAGAATATCGCAGGAAACTCGAGGCCTAGGGTGTTGCCCACGGCGTCTCGTTCACAAGGAAGCACTCGCTGCGAAGAAGGATGGCCGAGGTAGCTCCGGAGGTACGTCGCCGCGTCTGGCTGCAGAGGCCCGGATGACCGAAAATTGCGTAGATCATGCCAAGTCGGTTGCAGTTCATATACGGCAGTGCTCGTGGTGTGCTTCTCACTATCCAAGATTGGGAAAATGTACGTTCACGGAAGTATTTGCTGTTCGAGTGTTAATTTGTATATTTTGAACGTGAAGAGTACGTAGAGTATAGGCTATTTCTGGACAAACACTGTTGAAAGTTGTTTTACTGTTGCGTACATGAAGCACCGTGCATGGCCACTCTCTGAATTATGTCCCTTGAATTGATCCGGAGTGGATCGAGGCACAAAACTGTCTACAATTGAACCCGGGTTGCTTTATTTTCTGTGAAAAAGTTCCCGTACCATTCGAGATGTCACGCTGGTATGTTCTATCAAGTGAAAAACTGCTGTGATTTCTGTATTGTCAGTTATATCGTCTATCGGCAACTTCCTCACCGACTCTCGTGCCAGGACGCAGCCACGTTCTCTCGGACTTCCGCCTTGCCAATAAGATAATTGGCCGTTTCTTTGACGTCTTTCAATGCGTACCTCGCATTCGGCTTGCCCTCGAGAATGATACCTAGCGTAGTCTAGATGTCAGAGCGCTTGCTCGCAGTTGCCTGATTTAAAAGCCTCCTCTCACGTGGACACATTTCTTGTTACTACGCTGTTTCCATAGCAACTGTTCCGCTTGCAGGCGGTAAAAAATGTTTCGGGTGTGCTCAAACATGGCAATGTTCTGGCAACTATGCTGTTTCCATAGGAAATGTTGCGCTTGCAAGTCCAAAAAGCTATGTTCTGTCGAATGTCCGCTCAATAGAAACACGCACTATTATTTTCTTGTCCGTCGGACACTCTCTCGAACAGCCAATCAGATGAGTTCCTCCTTGTGATGTAGAAGTGGACATATGTCCAGATATGCCCCAAATGGTGGTCTCGCCACGCTCGATTCGAATTTTCTGTAGCTTATGCTACTTCGTCTGTCAGTTGTTGGACGTCCTGACGCCTAAATATAAATTGTTGTACAATTGTTCATCACTGTATCTTTCTCATGTGTGCCGATTACTGCAAAAAAACCACCATGTTGTCGTCACAAGGAGCGCAGCTGACTCGATTGAGTTCGAAGAAAATCAACCAAGCTCGTGTTGAATTGAAAGATTTGGTGGAGAGCGGAGAACAACGGATCTAGGATGCGATTTCACACCACGGGGCGTTTTTCTCGTTCTGTTTGTAGAGAACTGGCTGGTTGGTGAGTCATGAATTGAAAGAAACACCACAATATCACTGAGCACGATGTTACGTTGAGCGTTAGAAAGACATAATTATATCAACAATCAGTTTAGTGCGATACACGTAGCTTAGTGGATATCGTTCTCGACCACCACGCGTTGGACCCGGGTTCTTTTCCCGGCCAGTGCCCTCGTCTGCATTTATTCTTTAATCATCTCACCCCCGTTTTCACTGAACGTTTTACCGGACACAAGGAAAGTTCGTGTCCTTTCAGCAATACTTGCCAAGTGTGAGGAGGCCCTAACTTGCTTAAGACAGGCTGTAGCTGCAGTCGAAGCTGCGCGGATGCTGGGGCTGCATCCTCGGGCAAGATGCTTCAGTCGCATTGTTTCTCCCCACAGGAGTGAAACCGGGTACCTGTGAGGGCAGTGCTGGCACACTGTAGCGTACTGAACCCTTGCGTGCAGCCTGAGTCGGACTGAAATTCTCCCCATGGAGTGGAGATGATGCTGGTATCTGATTGTGTCGTCATGACCTCATCTTCCCGACGCCGTGTTTGTCGTCAGGGGCGAGTTTCAAAATAGGTAGTCGATCTTGGTCGCAAGATCTTGCTTCGCAGTAAGAGCTAGCAAAGAAAGAAACTACCCAACATTCCCTAGCTCGTTCTAGCCTCATTTCGAACTTTTGTCTCCATGGTCACAGCGTACACAAATATCCGTGTACTTCGACATCACCATAATCCAACAACATTCTGAAGTCTATCTTGCATCTTTTTCTCATTCCATTACTTAACACGCACAATAACTCAAAATATAAAATATTTAATTTGTACTCACAGTGCTTCACATTCCTCTATTCCGAAGTTGCCACCTCAAAGTTCACGGAAGAATCGTCCAAAAAAGTCACTCCGATTGTAACGATACTCATGCTGTCCGCCATCTTGAATCTCACTAGCTAGGCACCTCTCAAGCTGCCTCGCTCAATCTACGCTCGTCTACGATTGGCTCGCGAGCAAGTAAAGAATGAAACTGCCCATTCGGCGAGATGTGCGTAGATCTACCGAGATCTTCGCATATTGAAACCCGCCTCAGGTGTCAGTGAAGGATTAGTCAAATGGCTCAATGACTAGGAGGTATACTGTACATTGGTTCGAGACCCAGGTATATGTTTTTAAAAAGTTGTTCTATTAAAACAGCACCATTACCTTTATTTTAAAAAACGACACAGCTAATTTAATAGAGACAATGTTAAAGTGAAAGTGCCAATTTTTTTTCAGAAACACAACGGCATTGTAATTATGTTCAGACTGCACGTCTTTTTATGAAATATACTTCTTCTTTTTTTGTTGTTGAGAAAAGGGAAACTTGGTGTTTGAAGCCGATTTGTGAGCTTGATTTTGACACTGATCGAGAGGAGAAGATCACGTGACTTGAATTTTGTGATGTAGTACGTTACTGGTGTGACGTGCAGAATGAGACTTACCTGTAGTACGTCACTGGTGTGACGTACAGAATGAGACTTGCATGTAGTACGTTACTGGTGTGACATATGAGACTTGCATGTAGTACGTTACTGGTGTGACGTGCAGAATGAGACTTGCATGTAGTACGTTACTGGTGTCACGTGCAGAATGAGACTTGCATGTAGTACGTCACTGGTGCGACGTACAAAATGAAACTTCCGTGTAGTAAGTTACTGGTGTGACGTACAGAATAAGACTTTCATGTAGTACGTCACTGGTGTGACGTACAGAATGAAACTTCCGTGTAGTAAGTTACTGGTGTGACGTGCAGAATGAGACTTGCATGTAGTACGTCACTGGTGTGACGTACAGAATGAAACTTCCGTGTAGTAAGTTACTGGTGTGACGTACAGAATGAGACTTGCATGTAGTACGTTACTGGTGTGACGTGCAGAATGAGACTTACCTGTAGTACATTACTGGTGTGACGTGCAGAATGAGACTTGCATGTAGTACGTCACTGGTGTGACGTACAGAATGAAACTTCCGTGTAGTAAGTTACTGGTGTGACGTACAGAATGAGACTTGCATGTAGTACGTTACTGGTGTGACGTGCAGAATGAGACTTACCTGTAGTACGTTACTGGTGTGACGTGCAGAATGAGACTTGCATGTAGTACGTCACTGGTGTGACGTACAGAATGAAACTTCCGTGTAGTAAGTTACTGGTGTGACGTACAGAATAAGACTTTCATGTAGTACGTCACTGGTGTGACGTACAGAATGAAACTTCCGTGTAGTAAGTTACTGGTGTGACGTGCAGAATGAGACTTGCATGTAGTACGTCACTGGTGTGACGTGCAGAATGAGACTTACCTGTAGTACGTTACTGGTGTGACGTACAGAATGAGACTTCCATGTAGTACGTCACTGGTGTGACGCACAGAATGACACATGTAGTACGTTACTGGTGTGACGTACAGAATGAGACTTACATGTAGTACGTTACTGGTGTGACGTACAGAATGAGACTTCCATGTAGTACGTCACTGGTGTGACGCACAGAATGACACATGTAGTACGTTACTGGTGTGACGTACAGAATGAGACTTGCATGTAGTACGTTACTGGTGAGACGCACAGAATGAGACTTACATGTAGTACGTTACTGGTGTGACGTACAGAATGAGACTTCCATGTAGTACGTCACTGGTGTGACGCACAGAATGACACATGTAGTACGTTACTGGTGTGACGTACAGAATGAGACTTACATGTAGTACGTTACTGGTGTGACGTACAGAATGAGACTTCCGTGTAGTACGTTACTGGTGCGACGCATAGAATGACACTTACATGTAGTACGTTACTGGTGTGACGTACAGAATGAGACTTCCGTGTAGTACGTTACTGGTGTGACGAACAGAATGAGACTTCCATGTAGTACGTTACTGGTGTGACGTACAGAATGAGACTTGCATGTAGTACGTTACTGGTGTGACGTACAGAATGAGACTTCCGTGTAGTACGTTACTGGTGTGACGTACAGAATGAGACTTCCATGTAGTACGTTACTGGTGTGACGTACAGAATGGAACATTGTACGTTCTAAGTGAGACATAGTGCGCAAGCGTCGTACTCTTAGTGTCGGAAAGTGTTTTTTACACCAATTATTTTGCAGTAGTCGGTATTTTCCAGGGTACTGTTGAATTCGTGAAAATATTCTCGAATACTGTATTTTTAAAAAACACCCCTCACTGAGCAGTTTTCCTTTGAGTTCAGACGATCAACGATTCAGGTCCATTTGCAAATTTTAAGTAGTCACAAAGCTGTCAGAATCAATGGGCTGACAGAGATGCCGCTTGCATACGTGGAAGACATCATTCGAGGAATTTGTGCCACATTACAGATATATATCCATGGTGAAAGCGAAAAAACCCAGAGATAGAATGTTCGAGCAGACAACAATAAGGTGTGAAATCCTCCGATGGAATAAGACAGTGTTTGGTGGCGGAAGGTGGGTAGGGTAATTATAGTTAAGGTAACATTTGGGGGGTCGGTAGGTGGACCTGGTCTTTTTCACTTTTCTAATTTTATTTTAAATAGAAAAGTTCAGCCAGAAATTTTTTTCCGATTAAAACGCTTTTTAATGTGGGGGATGGGCGGGTTGTTAATGGTTTCATTACTTAAATAGTGGATTTCCCGAGTATTGACAGGACAGGGAAGATGGGACAGCATGCGATTCGTTGTTTACCCTCGACTGCTTTCTTTCTTTCTTTCTTTTGTAATATCAAAACAAATTTAGGATCGGCAGGAAAGAATAGAGTCGTTCAAGTTACGTTAACCACAACTTTTTCTTTTTCTTTTCAAGCCAGTATACTGTAACTATTTCAAGCCAGTATACTGTAACTATTTCAAGCCAGTATACTGTAACTATTTCAAGCCAGTATACTGTAACTATTTCAAGCCAGTATACTGTAACTATTTCAAACATGACATCAAACGTTAACGCCATCCAAACAAAGAAGCAAGGGCACAGGTGTAAACATTTTCACCTCTGCTCTTTTTATACAGACCTCTTGACATATGTATTGATGAGTGAGGGAGGGGGGTTGATTTCACTGTTCGACTGGTAGATGAGTGTAGGCATGAGGCTGGATTGGATATGGGATTTGGTTATCAATTTATTGTGATATTTCGGTGTGGTTTTGGCGTATGGTCAGGTCCAAATTATCTGACCCTGTCACTCCGGCCCGCGCCCCCCTCCCTCCCCCCCCCCCCCACCCCCCTCCCCCCCCCACCCCGTTCCAGCTGACGAGGGGAACATCAAGTTGGTACTGCTGTAAGCCACACTGTACTTTTTCAGGCCAGGGTTCCTAAAACAGAGCCGGAACTCTGCAGGAGTTCTATTTGGCACCAACAGTCAGCCGAAGAGGAGTATTGCAACACTGACTGGTTCAGAGAAGTGGGGTACCTACCTTTTGAGGGCGAGGCAGACTGACGTAATGATGCGGACTGTCTTGAAGATCCTGCGTAACCTCGTGCCGGGCTGTGCAAATGAACACAGCGGTACTCATCAATGCCTTTGTTTGGTCACACCATCCTGTGCCTTCGGGGATACTTTTGTCGTTGTGGCGGCATCAAGGCGTTTGTCTCTCCATGTGTGCGTTTGAGTGTGTGTGTGTGTGTGTGTGTGTGTGTGTGTGTGTGTGTGTGTGTGTGTGTGTGTGTGTGTGTGTGTGTGTGTGTGTGTGCCTCTGTGTGTGTGTGGTGTGTGTGTGTGTGTGTGTGTGTGTGTGTGTGTGTGTGTGTGTGTGTGTGTGTGTTGTGTGTTTGTGTGTTGTGTGTGTGTGTGTGTGTGTGCTTGTGTGTGTGCGTGGTGTGTGTGTGTGTGTGCGTGGTGTGTGTGTGTTGTGTGTGTGTGGTGTGTGTGTGTGTGTGTGTGTGTGCCTGTGTGTGTGTTGTGTGTATGTGTGCGTGTGTGTGTGTGTGTGTGTGTGTGTGTGTGTGTGTGTGTGCCTGTGTGTGTGTGTGTGCGTGTGGTGTGTGCTGTGTGGGTGCGTGTGTGTGTGGGGGGGTGTGTGTGTGTGTGTGTGTGTGTGTGTGTGTGTGTGTGAGTGTGTGTGCCTGTGTGTGTGGTGTGTGTGTGTGTGTGCCTGTGTGTGTGGTGTTTGTGTATGTGTGTGTGTGTGTGTGTGTGTGTGTGTGTGTGTGTGTGTGTGTGTGTGTGGGTGTGTGTGTGTGTGTGTGTGTATGTGCGTGCGCCTGTGTGTGTGTGGTGTGTGTGTTATGAGTGGTGTGTGTGTGTGTGTGTGTGTGTGTGTGTTATGTGTGCATGTGTGTTTGGTGTGTGTGTGTCTGTCTGTGTGTGTGTGTGTGCCTGTGTGGGTTGGGGGGGGGGGGTGCCTCTGTGTGTGTGTGTGTGTGTGTGTGTGTGTGTGTGTGTGTGTGTGTGTGTGTGTGTGAGTGTGTGTTTGTGTAGTGTTGTGTGAGTGTGTGTGCCTCTGTGTGTGTGTGTGTGTGTTTGTGTGTGTGGTGTGCCTGTGTGTGTGTGTAGTGTGCCTCTATGTGTGTGTGTGGTGTGTATGTGTGTTTGTGTGGTGTTGTGTGTGTGCCTGTGTGTGTGCTTGTGTGTGTGTGTGTGTGTGTGTGTGTGTGTGTGTGTGTGTGTGTGTGTGTGTAATCTGTCCGTTCGTCTGTGTCTGTCGATCAGTCTGTATGTCTCCCCGTCCGTCCATCAGTCTGTCGTTCTCTCTCTCTCTCTCTCTCTCTCTCTCTCTCTCTCTCTCTCTCTCTCTCTCTCTCTCTCTCTCAACTCAAAAACAACAGTACCTGATGGCATCAATAGCTTTCTTCTCAAACTCTCTCTTCCATATGTAATCGACTCGCTCACATACATATACAATTTGCGCATTATCAAGCAAAACTTCCCAGATG
>JAWQFJ010025735.1:15000-17462 GCA_034096865.1 Theodoxus fluviatilis | reverse complement strand
GCAAGCCCGACGTGTATGCGTGGGGAGACGCCTTGAAGTTTTCGGATGGGCGATCTCGATGTGCAGGCGTGGGGAGATGCCTCGAAAACTTCGGACGGGCGAGCCCGATGTGCAGGCGTGGGGAGACGCTCTGTAGACTTGAACACGTGGCAAGGGCGGAGGAGAGACTTGCACTTGTGGGGGCGGCGGAGACGACGTACACTTGTGGACGCTGGGTCTTCAAAACGGTGTGGCGCGCTGGCTCTTTAATTAGCATAGAGTGGAGAATTCCTGTTCTTTGGAAACGGTGTGGAAACTAAAGGCGCTCGTTCTTCAAAATGGCGTGGCGTGGGAGAAGAGCTTGCTCTGGACGGCATGATGGTCTGGCGTGGCTGGTGGTAATTCTGCGCGCCAAGCAACTGCCGTCGGGGTCTTTATTCCTACTGCAATAATTCCTTAATCACGTGTGAACATGTGGCCAATTACAAAAATTCTTTGATCACATGTAGCAATTGAGCCAATCGCAAAAAGTTAGCTGGCGGGTCGCCTCAACAACACACTTTAACGTCGCTATTCTTTGCATGGTTGGCGGCCACACTAACCCACATACCACAGCTTAGTAAGTAAGCAGAAAAGGTGTGTGTGTGTATGTGTGTGATCTCGTCACAGACAAACAGACAGACAGACAGACAGACAGACAGACAGACAGACAGACAGACAGACAGACAGACAGACAGACAGACAGACAGACAGACAGACAGACAGACAGTGACAAAGACAGAGACAGAGTTAGGGAGAAATATGGAACGAACAAACGAATTATGTATTGTATAGGCGTTCGGCTGAGTACAAGGACTGAGTATCACAAACATAGACTTCCTCTTAAATGCATCCAGTAGGTATAAGCTGACAGATCTCACACTCTCTTTCTTTCTGTGTGAAGATCACGATGAAAATGTCTTGCATAGTTAGCCCAATAACAAAAGCACCAGGGTTTCGAATATCTTCATTGGCTAGACATGCAAATAGAAAATGTAGTTCATCCGTGAGGCTTTCGTTGCAACTAGGACACAGCAACGTGCCAGTAGTGGGCTCTTTCTACTGCGTGGCTGTACTGACAATTCGCTGGTACCCAACACATGTCCCTGAAAATAGCTTTGTTCACATCATGGAGATATTGCTCCAACTTATGATTATATTTGAATACTGCTTATAATGAATATCTCACTTGTTTGTGATATAGCGTCCCAACGTTCCCTATAACAAAAGGTCAGCTTACGTTGTAATACCTTAATTAAAGCGTTTTCGTCATGGATGTTTTTGCTGTTTCCAAACATCTTGGAACTCATACTCAAACAGTATATTCTTAATCTTCATTTCCCAACAATAATTGGAATTATTTATACCGATCATTATTTGATTTATCAGTAAGGGGTATCTCTTATCATCCATTTTCAATATCCGTAGCCAGTATTTCATACAACTTAGTAGAGTCTCGATATACAATGCATCGCAATCTGTATCGCTATCAAGCATTACGTTAGCTGTTCTATTTGAGACGTTGAGAAAACCTTTTCTCATGCACTGGTGGACTATCTAAGTCTCTTCACAACTGTGCACGCCCTAAATCTCTGCTTATAAAGCACTATTTTGGGGGCTTGAACATCGAACAACCTGAAGATGACACTTGGTGAGGTACACATCAGTCACTTTAAAGATCTCATGGCCTGTATACAGCAGCTTTTCCTTTGATTGACAAACTTGTTCGTGCGACATTGTAAGATAGTTGAGTAGAAAGTTGGTATCCTAGATGATAGGTGAACTCATTTACTAACTTCAGCTTCTTTCCTCCAATAAACTAGTGCTCATGAGCTGCCAGATGACCCAACAAACCAAAAACCATAATCTTATATTTGATCATATTAATACTCAGTCCAACAGAATTTGCTGAACTTTTTATAATGTCTAGCTGGTTCTGTAGACCCATGGATGTTTCTGAAAGGGCGATGACATCATCGGCAAAAAGAAAAAATATTTACTCTGTTGTGACATCATGTAAGAGGTGGATGTCATATTTACTCATTTCGGCCACTTCTTTTGTAACTTCCCTCACCACGTAAGAAAAAAGGACAGGTGTGCCCCAAGGTACAGACAAAATATGTGTACCGTTCTGAGCATCTCACATAGCTCCGTACACAATGATACATAGACTTCAATATTTGAAACATTTTCCCATGAATACCCTTATTTCTCAAAATACTATACAATGCATCTCTGGGAACACTCAAAAGCTCTGTATGAATCAATGAATGTAGAATATATCTTCTTTTTCCTCCCTAAATGTCTTTCTACGATTCCATGTAGAGTAAAATATTGTCCACCGTACTGTATCCTCACCGAAAAGCAGCTTGCTCATCAGCAATTACTTCATGCTTTTCCGTACACTCATGTAATCGCTAATTCAGAATATGTGGAAAAAGCCT
>JAWQFJ010025735.1:5000-10000 GCA_034096865.1 Theodoxus fluviatilis | reverse complement strand
GTGCGAGCTGAGGCTGATCGAAGTGCGAGCTGAGGCTGATCGAGTGTGTGTGCGTGTGTGTGTCACTGTCTGTGTATATTTTTCCTCATCAAGACAGATTTTTGTTCCATCCCTTCCTTACTGAATTTCAATGGTTCTCACTTGGAAATCCTGACATGTTGTAAAACTTGATCTTCTGTTCGTTTGCCTCTTGCTGATGAACTTAATAAACGGTGACACACACACACACGGCTCGAGCCAGCCTCAGCTCGCACTTCATTTCACCTCCTCCCACGCTGTCCGTCTTCTTTTATTTGCTTGGGCTGTGTTTATGCTGCTGTTAATGTGTCCGTATCTTGCTGACACCGCTTTTATGATAGCTACGGATTCCCGCTCCGTGAAATCGGGGCTTTTCTTCGAGATTTTGCTACCGATCGTGGCTGAAATTTTTGACGGGAAGTTTGAAGCGGTACGCTATGCGCTTGCGCACTGGGCGGAATCCCCGGGAATTCCACCTCATTCTGAAAATAAACCATAGACTAGGTCAATCAGTCCCAGCCTTTCAAGTCAACACCCAGTCTGGGTTCGTGAATCATAGACTCGCTGAGTCCCAGATTAGTCCCAGACTAGTCCCAGACTAGCGGTGGTCTGGGACTAGTCTGGGACTCAAAAGTCCAAGACCAGTGCTTTCGAAAGTCCAAGTTCATGAATTACACCCCAGGAGCGAGCAGGATTGGAGGAGCGGGCGTCTTCGTGGACTGCGTGTCCGTGGTCCTCCTTCCCTGCCGTGGCTCTTCGAGAGGTGGCGCGTCGAGGCACCTCCTCTGTCTCCGTCACTGCCTGCTCCCCTGGGCCCGTATGCATAAGAAGGAAGGAAGATTCCGCATGACTAAGACTTGCTACAAAAGGAAATACTATAGACGTTACGTCAGACGTTACTTGCTATGAATGGGCGATGATTTGCGTTGTAGTTGTGACTGTAGAGGTATGTAGTAACTAGCTAGGGGGAATCCCGAGAATCCCGTCTTTGTGCGCATGTGCAAGTGTCTTTAGTTGTTGTCTGTTTGTTGACAGAGAACACACTATGTGCGCACGCAAGCCCTCGTGCAACTCATCTGCAATTTCCATTATATCATGGCGATGAAATATAAATCTATTGTAGATTTCTTCATCATCGAGCAAATCATTCGTTCGGTCTCTGTTCTGTCCCGTCTCCTCCGTTGCTGTTGTTGATCAAACACGCTCGTGAGCTGCCATCTTTCGTGTCGACATACTTTCATGTTCTCGCTCCAGCCTCAGCTCGCACTTTTCCCAACAAACTTGTGAAATCCTGGCGTACGTCGACACAGTCACATTTCCTCGTTTACAAAAATTAATCAATTTAATCTAAACAGTGTTTTCATAACAAAAATGCCTTTTCATGGCATCAAATGAAACCATCTTTGTGCACAATGTCAACAGATGCTTCGGCGTTTAGGCGCGTCGATCCACATTTTCATTACAGAAAATGTAGAAGCTTATACGACCTATTGATGGATTCAACAGACAGCTTTGATAAATTCATGCTGTTCATTGTTTACCATTCCTTTGAATGGGTTTCAAATATCCCCAAACACAGCGTTTTCTGTGCGAACTGATGTCAACAATGGCGGCTAAACTCGCTGTAACTACGGCTGTACTCATGGGTCCTGGCTGCAGTAGAAATGGGGTTGTTTTACCACATGGTTACTTGTGAAGGAACCACCACTTTCGACTCATGCATCCGCAAGTAGTGATTTTACTGGAGTAGTTAACACAAACGTAGTACGACGTTGCTTCCCTCTCATGCATACGGACCCAGCCCTGCGTTCAAGACGAACTACCGACGCGTGTTGTAAGTCGGCAAGCCAAGCAAGATGTCTCGCAGCCCGCGAGCTGTGCGAGCAGCTCTTTCTGCAGCTCGCCAAGTCTTGCTGGAGCCACGCTCGCCGCTCGCCGCCTTACAACGGCATGGCTAGCCCCGCTTGCGAGATACGCGCTTGGCTCGCCACTTACAACACGCGTCCGGTAGCCGACCAATGTGCACTCTTTAACGACTCGTTATGACCGAACGGTAACAAGATGGCTTCCGCGATGCCTTCTCATTGTCGCGGATTGCGCTTCTCAACCAAATGAGTAAACCAGCAGCTGCAGACTGCTCGTTTCTTGTGGAACTGATGAAATACGTTAAGCTGTAGCTGTGCACGAAGGCTCGGCATCGCTCGAATCGAAATTTATGTCAAAACGACAGTGCTGACTTGGTGTAAGCAAGAATATTTCAATGCTCACTTCAAGGGAGGTTACACAACAAACTAAGGGATAATGTAATATATAAGAGTTGCTTCCCTTGAAATTGTTTCGCCATCTGTCGTGGAAATGTTTGCTCACATCTTGCCCGGTAATTATTTCATAGCAGTTATTCTTTAAAAAAAATATAACAATATCAGCCTAACTTTTTGTAATGCCTCGCATAGGCTGGGTAATAATCACAGGTCAAAATGCGTGCCACATCGCATATTTGTGATGGCGACTTTCTTCATTTCCCCGAAGGCAGCCATTTTGTTATACAGGCGCAACCACGTTCCGGCGCGGTATCTACTGGTCGATACTGGTAGCCGTACGAAAAAGTTCAAGAGTCGAACGGTATCTACTGGTCGATACCGGTAGTTCTCTTGAACGTACTACAGGTGATGCGGAGTTCTTCCACCACTAGTCGCCCCTGCTTGAATTGGGCAAACTTGCCGTGTGCCTGCGCTTCATTCATCTGTGCGATCTGGCGACGAGTGATGTCGGTGCTAACTCGCAGTCCAACTTCTTCCTCCTCTCCCTGGCTTCTCGGTCTTTGAGAAAGCTCTCCACGTCACTCACCACCTTTTCTGTTACTTTGAGATTTTAATGGCCATAACCCCTTGTGGGGCGGTCATATCACTGATGCTCGTGGCAAACTTTTAGAAAAGTTCATCTGTGATAACGATTTATATCTTTTTAACACTAAGCAGCCAACTTATCTCCATCCTGCCTCTGGGTCATTTACCGCCATCGACCTCAGTCTCTGTTCCCCTTCTCTGGCCGTGGATTTTTCCTGGCAGGTGCGGGAGGACTCTCATGGGAGTGACCACTTTCCAGTCGTGCTGACATCTGCCAGACCCTCTGCTGCTCAGAGGCCGTCTCGGTGGAAACTCCAGGCAGCCGACTGGAATCTCTTTCGATCCCTCTGTGAGACTCGGCTCCGTGCTGAAGCCTTCGATGGCGGTGATGACCCTGTAGGCTCTTTTACAACTGTGTTAACTGAAATTGCCCACCTTTCCATCCCTCAGACCTCGACAGCACCACGACGGGTGCATCGTCCCTTGTTTAACCAGGAGTGTCGAGAAGGTCTTCATCAGAGAAATAAGGCTCTTCGACTCTTTCGAAGAAACCCATGCCCCGAGAATCTTCGCCGTGTCAGGGAACTCCGAGCCCTGGCTCGGCGCACCATCCGCGCTGCCAGGAGGCAGTCCTGGAGAGAGTACGTTAGTAAGCTCTCCTCCAGGACTCCCATTCGCAAGACGTGGGAGATGGTGCGGAAGATCTCGGGGAAGTTCGTTTCTTCTTCCGTCTCTCATCTGTCCGTTGATGGGAGGACTGTCGACTCGACACCTGAGATTGCTGATGCTCTGGCTGCCACCTTTTCCCGTAACTCGTCTATTTCTTTCTGTAATCCGTCTTTCAAACGGAACAAGGCGGAGCGGGAAAAGGTTGGCCTCAGGTTCGAGTCTGACGACTCTGAAGTTTACAATGTGCCTTTTTCTCTGCGGGAGCTTCTCGACTCGTTGAAAAACGCCCATGATACTTCTCCTGGTCCTGATGGCATTCCTTATCAGATGCTCAAGCATCTGCCTAAGCCGTCGCTCCAGTTGTTACTTGAGATTTTTAACACTATTTGGTCTTCGGGTTCTTTCCCACCTTCGTGGCGAGAGTCTCTTGTCGTTCCGGTTCTCAAACCGGGTAAAGATCCTAACGACCCCGTAACATAGCTGCCAACCTTCCAAAGTTAAAAAGAGTAACATGTGGGGGGTGGGTCCGGGAGGGGGGTACGCCCCCCTCTCGAATAGCGGGGGTCAGGGGGCGCAGCCCCCTGAAGCTGAAGCCTTTTTTGCAATCTGAAAGGCACATTTCTCATCTCCTGAAAGGAAAACTTATAATAATAATAATAATAATAATAATAATAATAATAATAATAATAATAATAATAATAATAATAATAATAATAATAATAATATTAATAACAAGAAGAAAAAGAAGAAGAAGACGAAGAAGAAGAACAAGAAGAAAAAGAAGAAAGCCCATTATATTACAAAGCATTAATTATTTTATATAGATTACTATACACAATACACAAAAGATCAGCTTTTAGCTTACCCAAACTGCTTCATTCTTTTGAATGGTGTTGAATGAACATTGATGCACAGCCCTTCGAAACGCTGAACATTCTCAGTTATACAGGAGTCTATAGCTACACCTTACATTCTTAGAGCCCATTCCATCAACTTCACCCTTCTGCATAATGGACAGTCAAGTTTCATGAATAATACAACACAGTCATGTTTCATGAACAATATAACACAACACAGTCATGTTTCATGAACAATATAACACAACACAGTCATGTTTCATGAACAATATAACACAACACAGTCATGTTTCATGAACAATATAACACAACACAGTCATGTTTCATGAACAATATAACACAACACAGTCAAGTTTCATGAATAATACAACACAGTCATGTTTCCTGAACAATATAACACACCACAGTCATGTTTCATGAACAATATATCACAGCACAGTCATGTTCATGAACAATATAACACAGCACAGTCATGTTTCATGAACAATATAACACAACACAGTCATGTTTCATGAACAATATAACACAACACAGTCATGTTTCATGAACAATATAACACAACACAGTCATGTTTCATGAACAATATAACACAACACAGTCATGTTTCATG
>JAWQFJ010025733.1:0-20890 GCA_034096865.1 Theodoxus fluviatilis | reverse complement strand
GACATGATTAGACCACCACCAAACAAAACAACAGAGTGTGGCCGACTCGCGAAGTTTAATGATGGCTTGTCAGATGGGGAACAAGTTGGGTCGAGGATGACTGGAGGGGAAAAAAGGGAACTTTACCGCCTCCTGCCCCCCTGTCGTCTCTCTTCTGCAGGACTGCGCGTCCGCTGGCTCTTCCTTGCAGAGGCACCACTGGATCCTGAGGCATGGCGCCGGCGCTTGGATTTGGAGGAGAGAGACTTTTCAGACTCAGACTTGGAGGTGTCTGAGATGTCGCTGTAGGGAGAGACAGGTCGGTAGCCAGCGCCCAGAGACTCAGAGCCACGGCGCCCCTCAAGTGAAGCTTGACCCTGCAGCTGCTGCTGCTGCTGGAGTGACTTGGAAGGAGGCAGGGGAGCTGCCAACTCTGCAGAAGTGCTGACGTACTCCACAGCAGCCGCGCCGGGGGCGCTGCACAGGCAAACAGTGACCCTCATGATGCGGCTTTCCAGGGGGGCAGAAATGAGGGGAGGAGGAATGATGGATGGAAGATGCAGTACCAAGGAAAAAGGAGGGGAGCTGTTACTTCTGTGCAAGTGCTGATGTACTCTACAGCAGTTCCACTGGAGGATCTGCACACAGGCAGTAACCCCTGATTCGTGGATTTTTGAAGAAGCAAAAAGAGGAGGGAGAAAAGATGGATGAAAAATGGAAGAAGAGGGAGAGATAAAAAATAGAAAGAAGGTAGTGGAGGATGAAAAGGCAGAGGGTGGCAGATGGAAGGAGAATGAAAGAGAGAACACACGCAGAAAACAAAAAGGGAAGGAATCAGGAGTAGGAGGAAAAGGCAGAGGAGCAGAAGATGAAAAGGGGAAGAAATGGAGAGAAGAGGAAGGAGACATAAGAAAAAAGTGGAGAGGACAGATTCTGCAGCCCCTTCAGAAAACCATTGCCCTTCCTCATTGTCAAGATTGTAAGGCAAGACTAACTCATTTAGACATATAATAAGATAGGAACTCTAACAAATGACAAAACAGAATCCCAAGAAAATTCCGACACCTCTAATTAGACAACAGGATCCTGCTTGGGGGACAGGGGGTGGCAGGAGGTGAGAGCAGACACACACACATTTCTGACCTAAGGGACTATACTATACAACCAACTCAACCTTTGTCTCTTTCACAACCTCTCTTATCCAGACAGTCAGCTGTTCAAAAGACACACTCCACATAATGATAAATGGATGGATGGAGTTTTACGACCTATCAGCCTCTGTAGGCTATGTAAGGCCATTAATTAAGCACGAAAATCACTAAAGTAGTTCCAAGGAAGCACATTTCAAGTCATGATGACCCTAATAGGAAGACACGGTGGGTCTATTCTTACTCCCCCAACCCACAGGGGGATTCACAGAATGAAGACAGGACTTCACAGACAACCTATGTCTTTTTCACACAACCTCTCCTGTCCAGACAGTCAGCTATTCCACAGACATTCTCCACAGAATGAGGGCAGGACTTACGTGGAGGGGTCTGGGTCATACTCCCGTTCATCTAGTGTGGGAGTGGGGGGCGTGGCAGGCTGGATTTCCATGGCAACTACACTGTGTTCCACAGTGGTGTCTATCTCAACAGTCTGCTCTACACCATCCTCCACATCATAGTTCTGGCTCAAAAGTGGCTGCTTTTTCTCGGTGAAGATGGAGGTGAACTCCTCTGAAGTGTAGCGTGGGTTGCGCGTCCTCTGTCGCCTCAGTGCCTGCTTCTTCTCCATTACCTGTGGCAAGAACACATGAATGCAACATTCAGTCTTGTTCCTGTTTGTGAGACAATCAAGATGTTTCCTCTTTCTCCAGGAAACTCTTTGTCAGGGAATGCCAAGCCCCTGCTGTAATAAGCCCAATACATCCTTTCTCATGTGATCCGAGCTTGTCCCTAGCTCTGTCCCCATCGTCAGCTCTGGCCATTGCCCATTCAAAAACCACCATGCCCACACTATATGTTGAGAGATTAAGCTCATGGCAACTGTAGATTACATGTGTTGACCACCCTACCTGAAAGGAGCAATGTGCAATATTCCCACTAAGCAACACAACAGAGCTGCAGGGCTGATGGATCAAAATGGAAAAACTGTGTTGCTACTGTCCCTAAATCTATGTTCAGCCAAAAAAAAAAAAACTTAATTAGTGGGAAGCTTGCTAACCTTTGAATGAATGAATAAATAATTGAATGAATGAATGAAGTAAGTTTCATGGCCTATCAACCTTTGTAAGCTATGTAAGGTCACTGACCAAAAAAATCGGTTAGCCTTTCCACTGATGAGCCACACTAGTGGACTTGTCCATGGAGAGGGGTGCAATGTTGGTTGTTCAATTTGCAGTGACTCCCAGTCCCACACAGAATGACAAACCAAATTATTATGTGCTCACTAGCTCACATATGCAATGTTGGATGGTTATTCTGCATACAGAATGAAAATTAAGTATGAATATTTGACAAACTGGTGTACACAATGCACTTTCAGTTGAATTGGGTTACAATAAATATCAAATCTGCAGCAGTCGTCAAGTATGTAACAAGAAGGGCAAAGCCCATACGACTCACATGCTTGACCTTGACCTTTACATGACCTTGACCTTCAGGTGACCTTCAAGGTCAAACAACTAAACCTACCAATGACATGATACACAAAGAAATGCTTTACACATTTTTCCTACCAAAATACATGTGACCTTGACCCAATTTCAAGGTCATCCAAGGTCATGCAACACAAAGCTGTTAATTCAAGACATAGGAAGCACAATGGTGATTATTGGCACTTTCTACCATGAGATATGGTCACTTTTAGTGGTTCACTACCCCATTTTGGTCACATTTCATAAGGGTCAAAGTGACCTTGATCTTGATGATATGTGTCCAAATGTGTCTCATGATGAAAGTATAACATGTGCCCCACATAATTATTAAGTTTGAAACAGTTATCTTCCATAGTTCAGGGTCAGGGTCACTTCAAAATATATATACAATCCAACTTTGAAGAGCTCCTGTGACCTTGACCTTGAAGCAAGGTCAACCAAACTGGTATCAAAAGATAGGGATTACTTTGCCCTATATACCATATATAGGTCAGGTATCCAATCTCAAAAACTTCAGAGAAAATTGAGAAAATGTGAAAAATGACTGTTTTTTAGACAACATTTATCGCCCCTGCGACCTTGACCTTGAAGCAAGGTTAAGTCACTATGTATGTTTTTTGAGGCCTTGTCATCATACACCATCATGCCACATTTGGTATTGATAGACTTAATAGTCTCCGAGAAAAATCCAACGTTAAAGTTTTCGGATGCCCGGACCGGACGCCCGGACGGACGAAAAGGGTGAGTACATAAGACTCACTTTTGCTTCGCATGTGAGTCAAAAACGCAACCATTCGGATGCTGTGGCCCACCAGCAGAGTGGGGTCCACAACCCTCTTCTTGGATGAGTCCACTAGTGTGGCCTATCAGTGGAAGGCTAATCTATGGTCACCAGAGCTGTTTTGAGTGGGAGCAAATCAAGTCTCCATTTCTCTATTCATTCACCCAGCATGAACTCTGTAGGGAGGCATGATGGAACTATTGTTACTCCTAACCCACCATGAGGTCAAATGGCGCATGTTACCAATGCTAGTACCATTATGGCCAATTTAACCCTTTTCTGACAGATGTCGCCAACTCAAAACAGCAGTTCCTGCGTGGGTTTACCAACTCAAAAATGCAAAAAACTTGGGTGTTTTAGAAAAATGAATATAAATGTCTTGGTTGAGCTTCAATCATCATGAAACTTTAGGATCAACAGATAAATGAATATTGCTTCCATCTACGGTGTTAATGATTTTGTGCTGGTGGCTTTACCGAGAATGCTTGTTACCCATCAGAAAAGGGTTAAGCTAACAGGCCCACTTAACGATAAAAGGCCAACTTGGCCAACTTTGTCTTTGGCTATGGTTGAAAGTCCCACCATCTTATCTTGATTAAAAATTCATCATTAGTATGGCATGGTTTCAAATGAGTTAATACTTTTCCTGCAAAAAGCTTAAGGAATACAAATGACTTTTAAGATAAAAGTTTCTAATTGAAGCTCTCACCTTCTGCTGCATCAGATGCTCCTTTGCTTCCTCCTTAGTTCGTCTCCGCTTCTTCCCTCCATCTCCAATGGACCCCATCGACTCTGCAGCAGCACACCAATCAACATCAGCCTCAGCAGCAACACACCAATCGACATCAGCCTCAGCAGCAACACACCAATCAACATCACTCCTGTTTCACTGAGTCATTTGAAAGCAATTGCTGCTGCATTAACCTCTCACTGTACCTCCCAATCAGTCTGCATGCACTTGTCAACTCTGCAGCCTCTTTTGTTTTGACAAGTGGACTCATTTGCAGAAATCAACATGCTTATGCTCAAGAACATTGCTTTGGTCAAAAAGTGTGTGTGTGGTGTGCATGTGTGAGTGTGTTTGAGTGCACGTGGTAGGCCCATGCTGTTACTGGGTCGCTATGCCATGCTGTTCACCACAACAAGCAAGGATAACATGGAGGAGGAGCAAGGAAGATATGGAGGAGCAAGGAGGGAAAATATGGAGGAGGAGCAAGCAAGGAAGACATGGAGGAGCAGCAAGCAAGGAAGACATGGAGGAGGAGCAAGCAAGGAAGACATGGAGAAGCAGCAAGCAAGGAAGACATGGAGGAGCAAGGAGGGAAGACATGGAGGAGCAGCGAGCAAGGAAGATATGGAGGAGCAGCAAGCAAGGAAGACATGGAGGAGGAGCAAGCAAGGAAGACATGGAGGAGCAGCAAGCAAGGAAGACATGGAGGAGCAGCAAGCAAGGAAGACATGGAGGAGGAGCAAGCAAGGAAGACATGGAGGAGGAGCAAGCAAGGAAGACATGGAGGAGCAGCAAGCAAGGAAGACATGGAGGAGCAGCAAGCAAGGAAGACATGGAGGAGGAGCAAGCAAGGAAGACATGGAGAAGCAGCAAGCAAGGAAGACATGGAGGAGCAAGGAGGGAAGACATGGAGGAGCAGCGAGCAAGGAAGATATGGAGGAGCAGCAAGCAAGGAAGACATGGAGGAGGAGCAAGCAAGGAAGACATGGAGGAGCAAGGAGGGAAGATATGGAGGAGCAGCAAGCAAGGAAGACACGGAGGAGCAGCAAGCAAGGAAGACATGGAGGAGCAGCAAGCAAGGAAGACATGGAGGAACAGCAAGCAAGGAAGACATGGAGGAGCAGCGAGCAAGGAAGACATGGAGGAGCAGCAAGCAAGGAAGACATGGAGGAACAGCAAGCAAGGAAGACATGGAGGAGCAGCAAGCAAGGAAGACATGGAGGAACAGCAAGCAAGGAAGACATGGAGGAACAGCAAGCAAGGAAGACATGGAGGAACAGCAAGCAAGGAAGACATGGAGGAGCAGCGAGCAAGGAAGACATGGAGGAGCAGCAAGCAAGGAAGACATGGAGGAGGAGCAAGCAAGGAAGACATGGAGAAGCAGCAAGCAAGGAAGACATGGAGAAGCAGCAAGCAAGGAAGACATGGAGGAGCAAGCAAGGAAGACATGGAGGAGCAGCGAGCAAGGAAGACATGGAGGAGCAGCAAGCAAGGAAGACATGGAGGAGCAAGGAGGGAAGACATGGAGGAGAAAGCAAGGAAGACATGGAGGAGGAGCAAGCAAGGAAGACATGGAGGAGAAAGCAAGGAAGACATGGAGGAGGAGCAAGCAAGGAAGACATGGAGGAGCAGCAAGCAAGGAAGACATGGAGAAGCAGCGAGCAAGGAAGACATGGAGGAGCAGCGAGCAAGGAAGACATGGAGGAGCAAGGAGGGAAGACATGGAGGAGCAAGGAGGGAAGATATGGAGGAGCAGCAAGCAAGGAAGACATGGAGGAGGAGCAAGCAAGGAAGACATGGAGGAGCAGCAAGCAAGGAAGACATGGAGAAGCAGCAAGCAAGGAAGACATGGAGGAGCAGCGAGCAAGGAAGACATGGAGGAGCAAGGAGGGAAGACATGGAGGAGGAGCAAGCAAGGAAGACATGGAGGAGCAGCAAGCAAGGAAGACATGGAGGAGAAAGCAAGGAAGACATGGAGGAGGAGCAAGCAAGGAAGACATGGAGGAGCAGCAAGCAAGGAAGACATGGAGAAGCAGCGAGCAAGGAAGACATGGAGGAGCAGCGAGCAAGGAAGACATGGAGGAGCAAGGAGGGAAGACATGGAGGAGGAGCAAGCAAGGAAGACATGGAGGAGCAGCAAGCAAGGAAGACATGGAGGAGCAGCGAGCAAGGAAGACATGGAGGAGCAGCGAGCAAGGAAGACATGGAGGAGCAAGGAGGGAAGACATGGAGGAGCAAGGAGGGAAGATATGGAGGAGCAGCGAGCAAGGAAGACATGGAGGAGCAGCGAGCAAGGAAGACATGGAGGAGCAGCAAGCAAGGAAGACATGGAGGAGCAAGCAAGGAAGACATGGAGGAGCAAGGAGGGAAGATATGGAGGAGCAGCGAGCAAGGAAGACATGGAGGAGCAAGGAGGGAAGACATGGAGGAACAGCAAGCAAGGAAGACATGGAGGAGCAGCAAGCAAGGAAGACATGGAGGAGCAAGGAAGACATGGAGGAGCAGCGAGCAAGGAAGACATGGAGGAGCAGCGAGCAAGGAAGACATGGAGGAGCAAGGAGGGAAGACATGGAGGAGCAAGGAGGGAAGACATGGAGGAGCAAGCAAGGAAGACATGGAGGAGCAAGGAGGGAAGATATGGAGGAGCAGCGAGCAAGGAAGACATGGAGGAGCAGCGAGCAAGGAAGACATGGAGGAGCAGCAAGCAAGGAAGACATGGAGAAGCAGCAAGCAAGGAAGACATGGAGGAGCAAGGAGGGAAGACATGGAGGAGCAAGGAGGGAAGATATGGAGGAGCAGCGAGCAAGGAAGACATGGAGGAGCAGCGAGCAAGGAAGACATGGAGGAGCAGCAAGCAAGGAAGACATGGAGGAGCAAGGAAGACATGGAGGAGCAGCAAGCAAGGAAGACATGAAGGAGCAGCGAGCAAGGAAGACATGGAGGAGCAGCGAGCAAGGAAGACATGGAGGAGCAGCAAGCAAGGAAGATATGGAGGAGCAAGGAGGGAAGATATGGAGAAGCAGCAAGCAAGGAAGACATGGAGGAGGAGCAAGCAAGGAAGACATGGAGGAGCAGCAAGCAAGGAAGACATGGAGGAGCAGCGAGCAAGGAAGACATGGAGGAGCAGCAAGCAAGGAAGACATGGAGGAGCAGCAAGCAAGGAAGACATGGAGGAGCAAGCAAGGAAGACATGGAGGAGCAGCAAGCAAGGAAGACATGGAGAAGCAGCAAGCAAGGAAGACATGGAGGAGCAAGGAGGGAAGATATGGAGAAGCAGCAAGCAAGGAAGACATGGAGGAGGAGCAAGCAAGGAAGACATGGAGGAGCAGCAAGCAAGGAAGACATGGAGGAGCAGCAAGCAAGGAAGACATGGAGGAGCAAGGAGGGAAGACATGGAGGAGCAAGGAGGGAAGACATGGAGGAGCAAGCAAGGAAGACATGGAGGAGCAAGGAGGGAAGATATGGAGGAGCAGCGAGCAAGGAAGATATGGAGGAGCAAGGAGGGAAGATATGGAGAAGCAGCAAGCAAGGAAGACATGGAGGAGGAGCAAGCAAGGAAGACATAGAGGAGCAGCAAGCAAGGAAGACATGGAGGAGCAGCAAGCAAGGAAGACATGGAGGAGCAAGGAGGGAAGACATGGAGGAGCAAGGAGGGAAGACATGGAGGAGCAAGCAAGGAAGACATGGAGGAGCAAGGAGGGAAGATATGGAGGAGCAGCGAGCAAGGAAGACATGGAGGAGCAGCAAGCAAGGAAGACATGGAGGAGCAGCAAGCAAGGAAGACATGAAGGAGCAGCAAGCAAGGAAGACATGGAGAAGCAGCAAGCAAGGAAGACATGGAGCAGCAAGAAAGGAAGACATGGAGGAGCAGCAAGCAAGGAAGACATGGAGAAGCAGCAAGCAAGGAAGATATGGAGGAGCAAGGAGGGAAGATATGGAGAAGCAGCAAGCAAGGAAGACATGGAGGAGGAGCAAGCAAGGAAGACATGGAGGAGCAGCAAGCAAGGAAGACATGGAGGAGCAGCAAGCAAGGAAGACATGGAGGAGCAAGGAGGGAAGACATGGAGGAGCAAGCAAGGAAGACATGGAGGAGCAAGGAGGGAAGACATGGAGGAGGAGCAAGCAAGGAAGATATGGAGGAGCAGCAAGCAAGGAAGACATGGAGGAGCAGCAAGCAAGGAAGACACGGAGGAGCAGCAAGCAAGGAAGACATGGAGGAGCAAGGAGGGAAGACATGGAGGAGCAGCAAGCAAGGAAGACATGGAGGAGCAGCAAGCAAGGAAGACATGGAGGAGCAGCGAGCAAGGAAGATATGGAGGAGCAGCAAGCAAGGAAGACATGGAGGAGCAGCAAGCAAGGAAGACATGGAGGAGCAGCAAGCAAGGAAGACATGGAGGAGCAGCGAGCAAGGAAGACATGGAGGAGCAAGGAGGGAAGACATGGAGGAGCAGCGAGCAAGGAAGACATGGAGGAACAGCAAGCAAGGAAGACATGGAGGAGGAGCAAGCAAGATGCAAATGGAAGACAAAGACTTGGCAGACATGGCAACAACTGAGCCAGAAGGAGAGGGACAGAGAAGGAGAATGCGAAAAAACAACCCAGCTGGATGCAGAAAAGGAAGTACACAGTGAAAGGATAGCCATTACAAAAATTATTAAAGATAATGGGCTGGAGAGAGAGAGAGAGAGAGAGAGAGAGAGAGAGAGAGAGAGAGAGAGAGAGAGAGAGAGAGAGAGAGAGAGAGAGAGAGAGAGAGAGAGAGAGAGAGAGAGAGAGAGAACTCAAAATATTTTCTTGATAGGCCACCAGCCTGTATGATGATGACTACTAGTCATATTGCTCCTTTCAGTATAATATTTTTCTCTCATTTTGAATGTAAAATACAAGTATGTTGCCAACTTTCTAACAGCAGCTTTATCCTGAGTCGACAAAATAGCCACCAGATCTTTGGTGTTATGTCTTGTATCTAAGTATACATATCTCAAGTCTAAATAATGACGACATTTGAATAGGAACTGCATCTCAACTTCTGCTACCAGATGAAACAATTGACAAACGGTAGGACTGTTAGTACCAAATTGTAACCTATGGCACAATAAATTACTTACTTCTCATTTAAAACATGTGGCTGTGTGAGAGTGAGAGAGAGAGAGACACAGAGATGTGGGGGTGGGGTGGGTTGGGTGTGTGTGTGGGGGGGATGTTGGTGGATGGTGATGATGGGGGATGGGAATGGAGAGGGGAGGGGATGGAGAGGGAACTTTATAGTGAGGGGTAAAGAAGACATGTGAGGATACAGAGGAGACAGTAAAGACAGTAGTAGAAGGAGAAGAAGACAAATTGTGTGTGTGTGTGTGTGTGTGTGTGTGTGTGTGTGTGTGTGTGCGCGCACGCGTGTGTGTAAGGCAAATGCAGAGGAAAAGAAAAAGCAGAAACAGAATGATGCAAAGGCAGTAGTAGAGAATAGGGAAGGGAAGGCAACAGCAGAGAAAGAAAGGATAATGCTGGGAGAAATCTAGAACAGACATCAGGCAGAAAAGACTGGAGAATGATAAGATAGAACAAGCAAGTTTAGAAATTGAGGGAGGAGATGGGTAGAGAAAGAGGAAGCAGAAGAGAATGCAGAAATGGAGGAACAATAACTCATGACCTGTTTTGACAAAATAATGGATACATTGATTTTCATCATTTCAAGATTTGTTCATATTCAGAATAAGGATGTAATTCTCTTTACTGTGATATATTACAATGATAGTTGTTGTGAAAAAAATAAAAGCACAGTAGCCAAAAGAAACTGGTAGTGAAAATGGCAACACCTTGAAGAAAATCAGATTCAAAGTTAAGCAACATCAGTCTTAAAAAGGGTCGTTAAATAAAATAAAACCACTTTTTGATTTGTGTTTAGTTTGATTTTTTTTAAATTTTCAGTGGGAACTATGAGGTACACAGGTGCATAGACTGTGATTAACAAGCCAAAGTAAATTTCACTCAGACTGATTTTCCCCCCATTGTTTTTTATTGCGACGATGGATGAAATAGTGCGACTTATCCACCATTCCATAAGATCTATTCAGGAGAACTGGAAAGGAGAAGACAGGCTGCCTACTCAAGTCAGCACTGCCAGAGGAGGTGCTGTGGGGGTCGTGGCTGGTCCTGGCGCCCTTGGCCCTTTCCTCCTCCCTCTCCTTCCGCTTGGCCTCCAGCTCCGTCCTCCTCTGCACTCGTTTCAAGTATCTGTCTTCCTTCTCCCTAGCCTGAGAAATGATTGACTCCAATTATTATTAGGTCTCTGTCTTACTTCATCACCTGAACTCTCTGTTTTGGAGATTGAATTATTGTAGTGCTGGAGTCCAAAAGAAAAGGTTTAAAAAAATTGACATAGATTTATGCATCATGAGAAAAAAAAACTGGAAAACCAGAGAGAGAGAAAGAGTTTTAAAATTTGCATACTCCTCTACAACAAAAACAGCTCAACTAAAATCACTGCTTAGAAATAAAAGTTTTTTTAATCAACCAACTTAGAAAAAAGAAATAGAGTACTCATGTCTCGATTAACACTACAGTCACATTTCCTATTTTGCTCCTCAAGAGATCTTGATTTTACACAGAGCATTTACAACAGTCAACACTACTAACATCACCTAGAAACCAAAAGGGACATCTTACAATTCTGGCTTTCCTCTCTTCACGGGTTTCCTCCCCCTCACTGTCACTGTAGTTGTAGGAGAGAGCCAGCAGGCGACGAGGCTTAGAGGGGCCGGAAGCTTCTGCTGTGGAACTGTCAACTCTGTCCCTCCACTCCGCTTTCCTGCCTTCCTTCTGGGGACTGGAGGACATCTCTGCCAGCAACACAGACAAACAATCAGCCCTGCTGTCTCAGCTGGCATTGCAGCAGTAAAGGTAAAGGTGCTACTTTTATGTGGCCACTTTCCATCCATAATTATCTCAGGCTCAAATCACCTTGCCCTCCTGAATCAATGGGCCATGTGACCATCCTTTGCTCCTTTGCTGGCACCGGCTGACAAACAGATGGCGCACTCATAGTCGGGTGCCAGGAAACTCTTCACCCACTAGGAAGTACTCCATCCCCATTCTGGCCCACACCCCCCATCAGAGATTAATCACACTGCAGTGTGCCATCTATGCCCTGGCATGAGTTACATTGAGGTGGGTCGCTTGCAAGCACAGGCCAGTGTCAACATGTGATACAGTTTCTTCAGATGTAAAGGCTGTCAAATGCTGACACATGTTGAAGCAAGCCTCTGCTTGCAAGCCACTTGTAAGCTGCTCATCCTAAGATGCTTGGCACTGGTTTTACATCCAAGAGGGGAAAGACAATGCAAGGACAGCACATTGCCAAAGGATGCGACTCCAGGTTCCTTGCAGGTTCAAATGTTGCCACTGCTTGCTGCCAGCCACTGGGGGTAATTGTTCAACCAAGCAATAAGAACCCTACCAACAGTCACAGCTCTACACGACAGCCACCATTAAGGCACAGGAAGTGGGCTCTGGGAAACTTCAGTGTGCAACATTACAGCCATGGAACCTTCTCCTACAGCAGTTTTCATCAAGCACAGCAGCTGGAGTGCCAGAGCTTCAGAGAAGACACACTCTTATTGAAATCTCGATCTCCTTTGGCAGTGTTAAACCTACTATGACTTGAATCTACTATTTGTACACATTGAGGATTTGTAGTTCAGCAAAGGCCAAATCAATAATTTAATCAGCATTGTGCTTGAATTAAAATCTCTGTCAGTAAGCTCATTTAGATGACATCGGTGATTTAGCAAACAGCTGGTGTCTGTCACAATCCAATGCATTCATTAACTGAATAATTTCTTCATTTATTTAGTTTTCATTTATTAATATGATGAAACTATGAAAATCTTTCGGTTACAATCTGGGAAGATTTCTTCATGCCCTCTAATCCTCCTCCTTGTCCCTCTGATATACCAATCACTCCAATTGCACACAGAACAAAGTGACAACATGCTTAAGTAACCCAACACTGTCGAGACGATGGAAGGTGAGGTTACAAGTTCAAAGCTCTACATACCTCTGCCTGATTGGTTCTTCTCATCCTCTGACCAGCTGTCCGAGTCACTGCTGCCGGAGTCGCAGAAGGAGGAAAGATCACTGGTGTGGATAGAGCTGACGGTCATATCAGACAGGTCTGCATCCTTGGCCCAGGTGAAGTTGAACGTCTTCTTTGGTGGTTGCTGGTTGGTCTTGTCATCGTCATCGAAATCCGACTCATCTGAGCTCACTGAGGACAAGCTCACCCTGCGAGGTTCCATCGGGGTAGAGGGACCATGCTCCTCCCGCTCTCTCTGCTGTTCACGTTCCCTGTGCTGCTCTCTCTCCCTCTGTTGTTCCCTCTCTCTCTGCTGCTGCTCTCGCTCTCTCTGCAGTTCTCTCTCCCTCTGCTCTTCCCTCTCCCTCTGTTCTCTCTCTCTGTTCCTCTTCTCAGCCATGAAGGTCTCAGTCAAGCTGCCTTTCAAAGGCGGCCCTGGCTCCTTCTTCACAGGGAGGGACGGGAGAGGAATCTCCTTCACTCTCACTTTGCTGTCCCTGTTTCCAGAGGTGTTCCCTTTCTCACTTTTAACAGGCAGTGGGGGAGAGGGAATGCTGGGCTGGCTCTGACCCTCACTGCTGCCCTCTTCTGGTGGGAGTGCAGGAGCAGAGGGAGGTGGAGGAGGAACAAGAGCAGGAGGGGGGGTGCTCGTCACAGCTTTGGGCAAAGGTGAAGTGGCAAGGGTAGAGGCAACTGGAGTGGATGTCCCCGATGGAAACGGGAGAGGGCTGGTTTCCAAACCAGGTGGGACAGGTAGAGATGACTTGGGACCAATCGGTGGAGGAGGTGTCCGAAGATTCACCATTGGGAGTGGTGGTTTAGCCCCAGGTGGATTGGAGTGGGGGAGGATGGGTGGGAGCTCAGTGCCAGGAGGGGGAGGAGTACTCTGCGAGGAGGAGGTCTGGGGTGGGATAGGGAGTGGCGTACCCACAGGGAACTGTCCCATGAGCCCTGCCTCTGTGCCTGGGGCAGGTGGCAACTGCTGTGAAGGCAGGGCCACAGGGGAGATTCCAGGGGGTGGGGGGCCCTGTGGGGGGGCCTTAGCTGCTGACTGGGGGGGAGGAAGGTTGCCAAAGCTCCTGGCCCAGTTCTGCAGCAGGTGCTGGGGGAGAAGAGGAGAGCCGAAGAACCCTGGAGGAGCAAACTGCATGGGGGGCAGAGGGAAGCTGGAGGAGGTGGACGGGAGGTTCTGGTTCCAGGCCGAGCCAGGTGGGGGCATGTTGAACAGACCTGGTGGCAGCATGGGGTTGAATAGAAGTCCTGAAGGCAGGAGAGTAATATAATGTGTGAAGGTGCCTGCATTGGGGCAGTTTTCACACACACATGCTCTCTCTCTCTCTCTCTCTCTCTCTCTCTCTCTCTCTCTCTCTCTCTCTCTCTCTCTCTCTCTCTCTCTCTCTCACACACACACACACACACACACACACACACACACACACACACACACACACACACACACACACACACACACACACACACACACACACACACATCAATATTTTCTTCAAATTCAGAATATAACATAAACATTAATTTTTTTTAATGCAGGCCACACCAGATAAGAGTGTTGCAAGATAGTGAACGCAAAATCCCTATCACCTGTACAGCAATGGTAAAAAACATTCTCTCACAAATAGTGCATGCCTAAAATTTGTAAATTTCTCTGTCACACCATGTATGAAACATTATTTTCCTAGTGTATGAAACATCTATTTTTATATGTGAAACATCATTTTTACACATCTACAGAGCAACAATTATTCTTTAAAAAATGTCTAACCTACTTACCCTATTTTTTTTAAATTTACGATGTGTTACCTGAAACAATCAAAATTTTATTTTGGCCGAAAAACTTTTAGAACAGTGAACATACCTGTAGCTGTGGAGGAGGCAGTGGAGGTGGATGGTTGCTGGGCTGCATCTTTCTGCTGCTGCAGCTGTATTTGCTGCAATTGCTTCTGCTGCTGCAACTGCTGCTGCTGCTGTTGTTTCAACTTCTTTCTGCTGATCTGCTCCACATAGTCTGAGTAGTTGACCCCAAAATGTTCACAAACCACTTCGTCAATGCGAGGTTTGATCTCCCTGAATATCTTGGGGTAGACCAGCTGATCTACAATGCGCTCAACCAGGTTGGTCAGCATGTAAGAGCTGTAAATGGCATGGAAAAGCACTGAAGTAAAAACAAAAAGAAAGGCAACAAAGTCTGTCCAACCTACAACACCATCACACACACGCATGCACGCACACACAGACACACACACACACACACACACAGAGAATCTATGTCATCAAGACAGGAGATCAAAAAAGATGATACATTTTGTTTACAGATGGTATGTTTATGAAAAATTGAAAGACAATCATTTATTACACTCTGAATTGGATGTGTACCATGTTGGGAAAAAAGAAAGTACTTACAGATTTTTCTTTCCTTTTATTATCTTAACTTGATTAAGACCTCTAATATATGACTTCTTATTTTAGGGCCTCATTTTCTTCTTTTTCCTCTTTTTCTTTCTTTTAAAGTTACAAATGGTAGTTTTGTCTTTTCTTGTGTGTATAGTCATTAAAAAGTTGATAGTCATTGACTACTTTTCATAGTGAGAGATGTACAGTATTGTGTTAATGCATACACATGTACCTACTGTAAAAGCTACTTAAATACTACATCCATCAGCCTACCCCACTCCCCTTTGTTTTGTAAACATTTCCCAACCCAGACCCTTCTGTTTTCTTCATTCACTTTGAAATTCTTTAATTAAAAAGTCTGCTCTAAATGCACAATTAATAAATGTGGCTTAAAAAAAGAGAGATGTTGAAGAAGAAAAGATGACCTTTCCAACACTTACGAGCTGATGTGCTTTCGCAGAATTTCTCTGAGCTGGTTCTTGTTGATGGAGGAGTTCCATGACTGCAGGGCCAGGAACCGGTTGGCTGTCCACTCCACCTTCTGCACCAAGTTGCCATAGGCAATCTGTCAATAAAATCAACAACTGTGAGTGACACAGGGGAGACAGTAAAGATTTGCAAGACTGCATGAGTTTGCTTAGACCACACACACAAAAGTTGAGGTTACAGTAACCTGACCAACCCTATTTTTTATGCCAACAGTAAACTTTTTTCGATCATGCAAAAAAAGACAGAAGTAATTTGCAGTAAATAACGGACAGTGTGCATCAACCTTGCCCTATGAGCACTTGGGAATCAACCAATTATGTTTAAAAAAGCATCGTCTGTGAGACTTGATTCGTGTTCAATCTGGTCTCTTTTAAATCAAAAAGAAAAAACATATCAAAAGTTTAGGCTGACCTACCAGGCTACCTACTCTTTTTTTCTGGGTCATGTTACGGAAACTATAACTTTTTATTCTTTCATTAATGATAATCACATTCTTTTCTGCCCTGCAAGGACCAACCACTGATTACAAGACAAACTACAGTCCTCTCTGATTAACTCAACATTGCAGGGGGACAGACAACACTGTGAAGGTAAGTGGAGGTCAAGGAAGTAGCATTTCTGTAACGTCACTCACGGGTTACCTCTCTTGCAGTCACACACACACTCTGTATCAGCACTGTGCAATGTGCATAATGCATGTGTCTGATCCAGATTTGTTTGGTCTTGCTTGGTGTTTTTTATCTGCATCTATCACACAATGAGCAAGAAATTAAATGAAGCAGCTGGGCTGAGATTAATTCTCAATAGCCTGATATGACATGAATCAAACACAAAGTGAAATGTCAAAGGAATGATTTGGAAATGTAACAAGAAGGGCAAAGCCCACATGACTCACATGCTGAGAGGATGTGAAAAATGGCTGTATTTTAGACAACATTTATGGCCCCTGCGACCTTGACCTTGAAGCAAGGTCAAGTCACTATGTATGTTTTTTGATGCCTTGTCATCATACACCATCATGCCAAATTGGGTGTTGATAGAATAGTCTCCGAGAAAAATCCAACATTAAAGTGTTTTTTTACGGACGACAGGACGCCCGGACAGACGACACGGGTGACCTAGTATGAAAGTATAGCATGTGTACTACAATGTTATGAAGTTTGGAAGAGTTATCTTCCATAGTTCAGGGTCAAGGTCACTTCAAAATATGTATACAATCCAACTTTAAAGACCTCCTGTCACCTTGACCTAAGGTCAATCAAACTCTTATCAAAAGATAGGGATTACTTTGCCCTATATACCATATATAGGTGAGGTATCCAATCTCAAAAACTTCAGAGAAAATTGGGAAAATGTGAAAAATGGCTGCTTTTTAGACAACATTTACGGCCCCTGCGAACTTGACCTTGAAGCAAGGTCAAGCAAGTCACTATGTATGTTTTTTTGATGCCTTGTCATCTTACACCATCATGCAAAATTGGGTGTTGATAGACTTAATAGTCTCCGAGAAAAATCCAACGTTAAAGTTTTTTTACGGACGACAGGATGCCCGGACGGACAACACTTCGCATGTGAGTAAAAAAACAAAATCCCAAAGTTGATTGAAATGACATCAGAATCACAAGACAGGAAAATAAAAATAAGAAAACCAATTGAATTTCCATGAATAAGACAAGTACATTTAGTGGGTGGGTGTGAGGGATAAGTTCTGGATCACTTGAAAAGAGGCACTACTTCATTGAATATAGGCAAAAACCTTCTCCTTTTTAGTAAGTGCATTGTACTGTTATTGCATTTTGCTGAAAGCTGAATCACTAGTTTCAGACAGTTTGGGTTTTTACTTAGTCTAGTGTTCCTCATTCTTTACTCTTTAGTAATACGTCTTCAAATGAAGTGGGGTGTGTGTGTGTGTGTGTGTGTGTGTGTGTGTGTGTGTGTGTGTGTGTGTGTGTGTGTGTGTGTGTGTGAAAATCTGCCTCTCCGAGCCATTCTAAGATAACTTTCCTGATTTTGTCCAATGTTTAATTAGCAACTAATGTAAAATAAGACAGAGGGAGGCCAGAAGAGCCAAGAGGAAGAAGAGGCTGGCACAGGATGTGCAACAGGACCCAGCAGAAGGCTTTCCATACCAAGCTGGGGATGGATGGATGGATGGATGGATGGATGGATGGATGGATGGATGGATGGATGGATGGATGGATGGATGGATTGGATTGATGGATTGATGGATGGATGGATGGATGGATGGATGGATGGATGGATGGATGGATGGATGGATGGATGGATGGATGGATGGATGGATGGATGGATGGATGGATGGATGGATGGATAGGAAGGATGGATGCATGGATGGATGGATGCATGGATGGATGCATGGATGGATGGATGGATGGATGGATCATTGGATGGATGGATGCTTGGATGGATGGATGGATGGATGGATGGAGTATAAGGGCCTATCAGTATCAGCCACCAAGCTGGGGTTCAGTGAGGTATTTGATTCATCTTTAAATCAGTATGCTGGGAAAATTCCAGTCCAGTATCTTTGTCAAAAATCAGCTAGCATGTCAGTTTTAACTGGTCATAACTTTTGTGTATTTAAAGCCCCCATCTTCAAATTTTGCACACTTACTATCGGAATGTGCAGCTATGGTGTGTTGTATAAAAAAGAGCTATCTTTCATACTAGATAAATTATGATGATACATGTTTCCACATTTACAGACAAATGAACCCTGATTTTTATGTTCTATAAATACAGAATGGAATAAGCATGGCCGAGAACATGCTGAAGAAATGAATGAATACACTATGTCAGAGCAAAGCTGAATATTATATGAGGATTGGTGTAGATAGAAATGGTCTAAAACTAAAAGTGATGCCCCACTTTCATCAATATTGGTTTTCCTCATTTTTTCCCTTCAAATTATTAATCTTTCTCTCCCAAAGCATGGTATATCAGAATCAGTGTTATTTCCTAAAATCTGCCATGTCTATTCTAGACAACGGCCAAATTTGATCTAAGTAAATATATCATCCTTTAGTTGTGTAATAACCATAAAGAAAATGACACCCCACTCTGGGTAGTAGTGCCTCCTTCAGTTAAAGATGGTTGTTATTTTTGCTTGGGCCTCTCTTGGCATTTGGAATTTCTCAAACAAGGATTGGAAAGCTGAAAATGAATCAAGAACAGTATATTCCTGGCCAGCTTGCAGCAATTCAGGGACAGACTTTCCAGGCACTTTCTTGTTTCAGCTTAAGTGATGCATGGTGCAGGTGATCTGTCGTCTTTTTCATCAGAGCGGGATGTCTCAGGCTCACTAGGTGCATCACTACCCATCCTCCCCCACCCTGCCCCTCTTCCTCTCTTTGCTGTCTCCCTCTGCCACAAGGGACAGCTTAAAACCCAATGGGTTCTGTAGTGTTGTGCACAGCTGATTGACCAGTCAATAAACATTTTGAGTGCGCATTCATTTTCGTATCAAGGTAAGGTCGGTGTGTCAAGTGCTGTCAACAACCAGAGTATTACCTTTTTTTAAAGAAGAGAAAAGATGGTTTGGACCAAACAAAATGATGGTATCTAGTGTTGAGTTATCAGAGATCAAGCTACATCATATAATACATGGAGAGGACTGTACATAATTATTCTGTGAGAACGTATCTGAAATTACAAGTGTTATCATTGCAGAGCAACATTTCCATCATCATCCTCAGCTCTACAAATTAAGTTAAGAATGTTGAGAATGTGCATGGATGTATGAATGCTAAAATGTGGTGTTTCTTGGATTAAGGACAACAAACTGATCATAAGACATATTTTCCATTAGATTTATCAAGAGACAAAGTCACAAAGTAGTATGCAGAAGTATATTATTCTGTGCATAAACATATGTGGTCCCTGAAAATTGCTCCGTGAAGTTAGCTGTGTATCAACTATCATTATATTTAAAAAAAATATGTACACATATTTAAGTTACTTGGTCATGCTGGACACAGCAAGAGACCCGTGTACTATGATGCAGAATCAAATCCACAATTTCATTGGTTTTGGCTGGTTTTGGGTGATTTTGCAAAGATAGATTCCACAACATTCTGGAAGTGTGTGTGTGTGTGTGTGTGTGTGTGTGTGTGTGTGTGTGTGTGTGTGTGTGCGCGCGCGCACGTGCGTGCATGCACGCGCGTATTCTTTACTAGCTAAACATAGAGGTGTTCTTATATTTACACTTTAAAGAAACTTAACTTGGCGCATCATGAACTCGCTTGAGTGACATTCCACTCGTTACATTTAATTTTAATGATTGCGCAGTGACATCTTTGTGCAATATTTTCTCAACATTTATTTAATGAGACGCATGAGGGCACCGACTTAAAGATTTGCATATTCTAAAACACCCATTAATGTGTTTTCAGACAGACGCGATTGAGAAATGTACTTGTCACGAACAAATCTGAAATCATGCTTGCAATGTCAACGTAAACAATCGAACATTTGTACTTTTGTAATTCACTAACTGTAGAGGCGTCGTTCTCACAATAATAGCAAATGTCAAGACGGCTTCCATTACATGCACATCCGTCACATGCTTCAGCGTGAAAATCTAGAGGTGGTATTATCATACGAAGAATAAACACGTTCTCCTGCTGAACCTGAAGCAGTTACGCCAACTCAACTGCATCGTAGTTGGTATCCGCTGGCGAACTTTGAGCTTACCTTTGTCTCCACGTCTGCAAAACATTCCTTCCGGAACTGATCAAAAATACCCTGAGACTTGATTTTTCCTAATATTTCCTGCACCAATTCTTCTAAATCGTTAGCCTCAGCCGACTCATCTTTGTTATTTGGAGTTGTCATTGTTGCCGCGCTTCGGTCTTCACGCCGCCATAACTCTTCGTTCACCGGAAACGAAATTGAGAGTTATCTCCCTTGATGACTACACGTGCAGCAGCAAAACGAGATTGCAAAGCCAATCATTATCGTCACAATGGATCGGTAGGTAACACATATGAGCACAGTATACTCATGTGAATAATACATACATTTGTATTACTTATTTTTCGTATGATAGCTTTTCACTTCATGGTAGCTACCTGTTCAGGCTGTTGGAGTGTTGCATGCTAGACTGATAGAGTGAAAACTGAAACGCACACCAGCACCATATTTATTACCCGTGTCCAGAATGTGTGTTGTAAAGATGGTTTCCTAATGGAACTATTTATCTCTTTATGCTATTTTCATTTTTTGGACAACATAAGAGGCATGATGCTTTCTAGATGTGGCAATCGGATTCGAGGAGCCTGCAAACCGGTGAGGTTCAACTTGCAACAATGCAAGGCTCATTCTCTGAACAAGTTTTTCAGAATTTCTTAGTTTATCTGCTAAGTGCTATTGCGATGTCACTTTGAGGTCGAACAAAGACAGTCTTTTGCTATGTTTAGCACCAATCGGAATACAGGATGCGCTCTCGTCCCTCCAGGTTTACTGGAGGTCCTACAGACTTTATTAGTCTGTCTGTCTGTGTGTGTGTGTGTGTCTGTCTGTCTGTCCCGTCTCCACGGCTTATATCTCGAAAACTACTGGACGGATTTCCTTGAGATTTTGCACACTAACTGGAAGTTAGGTCCGATTGAATGTATCAAATTTTCAGAATCGAGGCTTGAAGAGAAAGTGGTTTTTTTAAGGTCGTATAATCGAAGCACCTCTCTAAAAATTATTGAAATGACAATTGACGGAAAAGCCAAATTTGACGTCATTAATAGTATGACGTCATTTGCAAGTACAATTTCGATC
>JAWQFJ010025731.1:25000-30649 GCA_034096865.1 Theodoxus fluviatilis | reverse complement strand
GATTTCCCTGTATGTTTGTACCTTGATTGTGCTGTTTTGCACCGGAAAAATATGTTTGCCACTGCCAGGAGACAATTCGGAGTTCGACTGTTGACAACTTGTTTGCTTCGAGTCGTCAAGTTTCGATGAAATTAGATCACGTTTGTTAGCCTGATTCTTTGTTTTCACTTTACTTACTCGTTAACTTGTACGGCTCCTCAACTTCAAACTATTTGTCAAACTTAGATACATTGTAAATCACAATAAACTGCGAACAATCTATCTTTCTTCTGTTAGTGTTACTATGTGAATTTAGACAAGTCAAATGATAAAATGAAATCAAGAATACAAGATCAAAGGCTTGCATGACAGCAATGTGTCTGGATCTAGAAACACACCAACTTTCCCTTCACTTCAGTTGATCTCAAAGTCCTATTGGTGCACACAAACGCATATTAAGCACTTTCTTACTTTAACTTTCCCAATCAGAAATCGTGCATCATGACGATCGATGCAACGCGATGTGTGGAATACGGTGCATAGCATACGTCAAAAGACACACGTGACAATATATGCGCTTTTCCAGGCCAAGATCAACTACTACTGCAGGGAGCGGTACTACAGCCACATGGAGAGGGCTGCTGAAGAGGGGCTGCAGAAATATGGCAACGATCCCGTCCTCAAATTCTTCATTGCCTACGCTAAAATCCTTCAGGGTAAATTTCACACACACACACACACACACACACACACACACACACACACACACACACACACACACACACACACACACACCACACACACACATCACCACTACCACCACCACCACCACCACCACCACAAACCCCCCCCCCCCCCCCCCCCCCCCCCCCCTGCAAACAGTGTTACCAGCAGACTCTGTGCCAATTTGAGAGAGAGAGAGAGAGAGAGAGAGAGAGAGAGAGAGAGAGAGAAAAGAGAAAGAGAGTATCTGTGTATGTGTGTGTTTGTGTGCTGTGTTTGTGTGTTTGTGTGTGTGTGTGTGTGTGTGTGTGTGTGTGTGTGTGTGTGTGTGTGTGTGTGTGTGTGTGTGTGTGTGTGTGTGTGTGCAATTGTCTATGTGTGTGTGCAAGTGTCTATGTGTGTGTGCAAGTGTCTATGTGTGTATGTGTATGCATGCATGTGTGTATTTGTATATGTGTGTGTGTGTGTGTAGTTTATGTGCTTTTGTTTATGTTGTGTGTGTGTATGTGTGTGTGCGTGCATGTGCACATGCTTGCTTTGTGTGTACATGAGTAGTGTAGGTGTGTACATCTGTTCATGTATATTTTGATTTGTTTGAGTTAGAACTTCTAAAGGACCTCACCATATTTGTGTATACCTTCATCTCATTATATTTGTCTTTCTTTCCCCAACTACCATCAGCATGTCTCATTGTCTGTCAGCTTTCTACTGTGTCTGCACTGAGCTTTGAACAGGCCTCAGAATGAAAGAAGAAGAAAAGAAAGCCCACACTTTTGTACTTGACTATCCATTTGTGTAGTCTGTTAAATTTGCCTCCACCAGCGTCACTAATCTACCAAACTTTGCCATCTGTCTGCCTGTGTCAGGTCTGTCTTATGTGTCATGCACTGGTTGCCAGAACATCTGAGAGCATAGAGTGTGTGCTAGTGTGCTAATGTAAGAAGACAGTGAGTATTGAGCATGAAATCCAAACAGGTGCATGACATGTACAGTTGCACTTTTACTCATTGTTATCTTGTTTTGCATGTGTATTTGCAGCATTGATGACCAGTAGTTCAAATATGAACTCTTTCACCTGTACTGCTGAACTCTCATCTTGCCTGTTTATTGACCCTCACTTTTGCTGTTTGTCAAACCGAGGAAGGGTTATGCCCGAAACATGTTGATCTTCATTAAACTGGTGACCCCTTTACCTTCATTTGATACTTGTGGTTATATTTGCTTTGTATAGTCTTGTGTATGAAAACACATCAGCTCATTGACCAGACATGCAATGTGAGCTACCGCGTTGCAGACCGTGTACAGGAGGGCATGAGGGACCTGGATGTGCTGAAAGACAAGCGCGACATCAACCTGTGCTCCACCATGGCCCTAATGTATGGACACAAGAAAAGCCAGACTGTGGGTGAGTGGAGGAAGTAGCATGCAGTATAACACACACAGATGCGTATTGCAACTTCAAGCAGAATGATTTAACTCTTAAGGTCCTGTAAGTCATTCACACGTTTCATTCCCCATTCCTGGAAGGATTATGCAATTTGTAGAAAAAATCAGTCAGATAACAGCCACATGGGGTGGGCGGCTATGGGGGGTACAGGATTGAGCAGGGTGGGCTGTAATGGGCGGTACAGAATTGAGCAGGGTGGGCTGTAATGGGTGGTACAGGATTGAGCAGGGTGGGCTGTAATGGGTGGTACAGGATTGAGCAGGGTGGGCAGCAATGGGCAGTACAGGATTGAGCAGGGTGGGCTGTAATGGGCAGTACAGGATTGAGCAGGGTGGGCTGTAATGGGCGGTGCAGGATCTTGAGAGTTCAATGTCATCTACACAATGGAAGTAAGTGTTATTCATGACATCGAAAATCTGATTCGAGTATATATTATTATCTGCATTACTCTTGCCTGCCACTTTGAAACTATGTTGATCTTTAGCCCAGAAATGTTACATTGTATTATAAACATTAATTTGGAAAAGAGGACTGTCTTAAAGATGTGTGTTTGCATGCATTATGCACTTCATTTTTTTGCATGCATTCATTGCAACAGGCTGAAAGGTGTGTGTGTGTGTGTGTGTGTGTGTGTGTGTGTGTGTGTGTGTGTGTGTGTGTGTGTGTGTGTGTGTGTGTGTGTGTGTGTGTGCATGTGTGTGTGTGTGTTTGTGTGTGTGTTTGTGTGTGTGTGTGTTTGTGTGTGTGCATAAGCGCGTGCATTTTAAGTGCTCAATTATTAGGATATGAGTCTGTACTTTATTTTGGGTACTGATGTTTATTGAAGAATAAATGTTTTTGTCTGACATATTAGGAATGAATTCAAAGTCCTTGAGTTACTGTAGGATATGTATGGAAGATAAGAGTATTGGCAACAATGTGAACATGAGCCAAGAACTTTCTCCGTGGCTCTATTAGGAGCTTGTTTCTTGCTCAGGGAACCACAGAAAGTTCATGACCCCTGAAGACTGGCTTGCTGTTTGTTTCCTGCAGACAAGGAGGCCATTCAGGAGCTGGACGCCAAGCTGAAGGAGGAGAGGAAGCAAGCTGGAGAGCTGGTACCTTGCTCCCTTCCTTTGCTGGGGAAAATGTATCCTCGTGTTGTTAGTTCCTATGAACAAATTAAGCACTATGGTAGTGTTATATGGCAGTTTTCGTCATGGTATTTCCATTCTCTGAAAATGGGTTGGTCCAGTTCCTCTCCATAGTAATCAATGATTCAATCGCCTTGCTGTTATTTTTCCAATGAAAAGGCTCAATGAAGAATGGGTAAGACTTCTGAAGCCAGGCGCTACTCTGCCCACTAAAAAGTGCAGACCCTGTGTCCGTACGACGTTGTCCTACTTCTGCAACTTAAACCCAGCAATGGAGTTACGCTTATAATAGGGATGTTTAAAATAGAAAACAATGTTTCTGACATCTGCACACTTTGCCCGAATTATATTATAAAAGTGTAATTTACCCGTCTCATATTTACATCATGACTCATACTTGGCGCCTGGCTGCGGAATTTTTTGCGAAGAATGCTGATCATCAAAGAGTGGAAGCAAGCAGCATATGCCTCTGCCCCAACACATCTCAACCACGTGTCTTGCCTGCTGATTGCAACTTGCAAGATTGAAAACCATTGTTAATCACAACTGACTGAAGCAGATCATTGAAGTGACTGCTATCAAGCTGTTTGCAACTTGCAAGATTGAAAACCATTGTTAATCACAACTGACTGAAGCAGATCATTGAAGTGACTGCTATCAAGCTGTTTGCAACTTGCAAGATTGAAAACCATTGTTAATCACAACTGACTGAAGCAGATCATTGAAGTGACTGCTATCAAGCTCTAGGTTTCTCTCATCAAAAGGGCTGTAATATCATAAAGCTGTTGCTGTTACAGTGTCTGCCTTTAATGGACAGGAGACAACTGATAGATTGGGTGAGTAGATTTGGTCATTTCATTGCACAGTACCACTGCCATTACTCACCTTCAGTGTGCTCTTGTGCTTACAGGGCCTGTACTTCGCTGGCCTCTTTCTGGTTTCCACCCGCAAGTACGACAAGGCCAGGGAGTACATTGACCGCATGCTCAAAATGTCCCCGCATTCCAAGGAGGTGAGTGTTCTAGAATGATCCTGGGCATGGTGCCCGGAGGCATGATCCAAGCACTAGTGTTGTGATGAGACATCTTTCCTTATGCAAGACTTAGAGACCTGACTTGCTGTTCATTGCTGTCAGAGCTGTACATAAGAACACAAGCCCGATGCTTAGGAGGATTGGTCTTCAATGCTATCTGAGGTGGGCTAGAATTGAAAAGTCAGTGGTTTCCAGTGAAAGTTAGACAACCAGAATACACATCTGTCAGTGACTGCTGAAGTTGAGGATAGATTAGGGCTTCATGCTGAAATGACAATAGGATAGGTAGTAAATTTTTTGTCTTTGATTTATTCTTGGGTTTTTGTTGTGATGGTCTTGTTGAGAGTGGCAATGGTGGAAGCATTTTGCTTTGTCAAATGCCTTGCATTTTTCCAGTCTACACAGACTTAGAGCCTTGTCTGTACTTGCAGGGTTTGACGCTGAAAGGCTGGATAGAGCTGAACAGTGGCCGTGAGGTGAAAAAAGCCATCAAGTGGTTTGACGATGCCCTAGCGTGAGTCAGCTGAATTTGCTTTGGCGTATCACTTGCTTTTATTCTCAGTAGCAATTAAAAAGGCAAATATCAAATGTGATTCCTCTATTTATGGTGATCTGTCACTCTAAATAATTGATTCTGACACCTATAATCTGTATTTTTAAATTTCCCTTTAGAGGATTTCTTTTGTAGGGCTAACTGCAACTCGTATCAACGCATTTGATGATACATGTTTACTGATAAGTTTTTGTAATGTTATTTGTACTGTACATACATAAAAATTACTCTTCTGCAACAGAGTTATGCAATCCTCCTGTTTATGTTATTATGTTGCCTAGATTCACCATTCACCACTAGCACTGTAAACCAATGTGTCATTGTGAATACTGAAATGGTGTGATCCGAAAATGGGAAGTAACTCCTGCACGTTTGTCCTGTCAGTTCCCCAGTTACTTCCCTTGGATGCGACCATAGAAACGTATTATCCCTCCAGGTTTACTGGAGGTCCTCACAGCTGTATCTGTCTGTCTGTGTGTCTGTCAGTCCCGACTTAACAGCTGATATCTCAAAAACTACTGGTCGGATTTCCTTGACATTTTGCACACTTAATGGAAGTTAGGTCCAATTGAATGTATCAAATTTTCAGAATCGAGGTTTGATAAGAAAGTGACTTTTTACATTTTGGTATTGCCAAGAAAACGCTACAACAGAGTCCGAATGCAATATGTGTGACGTGATCATTTGATGTCGAATAACGGGACGTAATTTCGAGGAGATTGGACATTAGTGAAGAAGAAAGAAGGATTTTTTAACGATGCGGGTCGTTTCGTACCGTGGA
>JAWQFJ010025731.1:7500-15000 GCA_034096865.1 Theodoxus fluviatilis | reverse complement strand
CCATCGAGTTGCACTTCAGTGGTCTGAAGGTCAGATGTCAAAACTTATAGACATATGGTGCTGTAGTTCATGGCTGAAATCTTCTCACTTCATGATTGAGTGTTTTATCTCTCCCTTTTTTTCTGAAAAGGATGGCTCTCACATTTTTTAAGTTCTTTCATATGTGTTTAGTGTGGACTTCATTACATTGCATCAATTGACAGGTTGTGTTTTTTTTCATGGCAAGGACTTATCCTTCACAGTGGCTGCAGAGTTTATTACTTACAATCATGTTTATTAAGTGTCCAAATTCAGTGCAGGAGCATGTGTGTGCTTTATTTTGTGTCTTTGCAACCACTAGAATTTTACTCCTTGTTGAATCAAGACAAAATATTTTGCTTGCTCTTTTGTCATATTTATGGTTTTCCTAAATCTCTTGATGCCTGCGTTGCTGAACCATCCCTGATGATGTGGAACAGTCCTGACTTGATTGTGATTGTTTTTGTTGCTGTCATCATCGTCACATCACAAGGCTACACAGGAATCATGCAAGACACTCCCGACTCATTTATCATTGCTGTTGTTGCATATCTTCCGTGTAAAGTATTTAAAAAATGTTTGTTTCCGGTCACCAAATGACCAAAATTTAGCCTCTGACCCTACACTTTTTCTCTGCTGCTGAAAAACACACAAATACACACATACATGAACTGCACACATCTAAAATTGGTAAGTTCTTCACTAGAAACAGAAATAACTTTTATTAAATTGTAAATGTACCAAACATCATTTTCCTAGTGTATGAAACATTTGTATGTGTGTGTGAGAAACATCGTTTTTTTACATGTCTACGAAACAGCAAGCTTTCTTTGAACTACTTAAAAAAAGATTACCACATATCCTATTCTGTATGACCATGTTACCTGAAACAACAATTTTTGGGGGGAGGGGGGGCCTAATCATGTGGGAGACTGCTGACTTGTTGCATGTTGCTCTGTGCAGGGTTACCTGCTGGGTGTACAGTACAGTACTACATGTTGCTCTGTGCAGGGTTACCTGCTGGGCGTACAGTACAGTACTACATGTTGCTCGGTGCAGGGTTACCCCCTGGGTGTACAGTACAGTACTACATGTTGCTCTGTGCAGGGTTACCCGCTGGGTGTACAGTACTACATGTTGCTCTGTGCAGGGTTACCCACTGGGTGTACAGTACAGTACTACATATTGCTCTGTGCAGGGCTACCCGCTGGGTGTACAGTACTACATGTTGCTCTGTGCAGGGTTACCCACTGGGTGTACAGTACAGTACTACATATTGCTCTGTGCAGGGCTACCCGCTGGGTGTACAGTACTACATATTGCTCTGTGCAGGGTTACCCCCTGGGTGTACAGTACAGTACTACATGTTGCTCTGTGCAGGGCTACCCGCTGGGCGTACAGTACTACATGTTGCTCTGTGCAGGGTTACCTGCTGGGTGTACAGTACAGTACTACATGTTGCTCTGTGCAGGGTTACCCACTGGGTGTACAGTACAGTACTACATATTGCTCTGTGCAGGGCTACCCGCTGGGTGTACAGTACTACATATTGCTCTGTGCAGGGTTACCCCCTGGGTGTACAGTACAGTACTACATGTTGCTCGGTGCAGGGTTACCCGCTGGGTGTACAGTACAGTACTACATATTGCTCTGTGCAGGGTTACCCCCTGGGTGTACAGTACAGTACTACATATTGCTCTGTGCAGGGTTACCCCCTGGGTGTACAGTACAGTACTACATGTTGCTCTGTGCAGGGTTACCCCCTGGGTGTACAGTACAGTACTACATGTTGCTCTGTGCAGGGTTACCCGCTGGGTGTACAGTACAGTACTACATGTTGCTCTGTGCAGGGTTACCTGCTGGGCGTACAGTACTACATGTTGCTCTGTGCAGGGTTACCTGCTGGGTGTACAGTACTACATGTTGCTCTGTGCAGGGTTACCTGCTGGGTGTACAGTACAGTACTACATGTTGCTCTGTGCAGGGTTACCTGCTGGGCGTACAGTACTACATGTTGCTCTGTGCAGGGTTACCTGCTGGGTGTACAGTACAGTACTACATGTTGCTCTGTGCAGGGTTACCTGCTGGGCATACAGTACAGTACTACATGTTGCTCTGTGCAGGGTTACCTGCTGGGTGTACAGTACAGTACTACATGTTGCTCTGTGCAGGGTTACCTGCTGGGTACGTACAGTACTACATGTTGCTCTGTGCAGGGTTACCTGCTGGGCGTACAGTACTACATGTTGCTCTGAGCAGGGTTACCTGCTGGGTGTACAGTACAGTACTACATGTTGCTCTGTGCAGGGTTACCTGCTGGGAGTACAGTACAATACTACATGTTGCTCTGTGCAGGGTTACCTGCTGGGCGTACAGTACAGTGCTACATGTTGCTCTGTGCAGGGTTACCTGCTGGGTGTACAGTACAGTGCTACATGTTGCTCTGTGCAGGGTTACCTGCTGGGCGTACAGTACTACAAATGTTGCTCTGTGCAGGGATACCTGCTGGGTGTACAGTGCAGTACTACATGTTGCTCTGTGCAGGGTTACCCGCTGAGTGTACAGTACAGTACTACATGTTGCTCTGTGCAGGGTTACCTGCTGGGCGTACAGTACAGTACTACATGTTGCTCTGTGCAGGGTTACCTGCTGGGTGTACAGTACAGTGCTACATGTTGCTCTGTGCAGGGTTACCTGCTGGGCGTACAGTACTACATGTTGCTCTGTGCAGGGTTACCTGCTGGGCGTACAGTACTACATGTTGCTCTGTGCAGGGTTACCCGCTGAGTGTACAGTACAGTACTACATGTTGCTCTGTGCAGGGTTACCCGCTGGGCGTACAGTACTACATGTTGCTCTGTGCAGGGTTACCTGCTGGGCGTACAGTACTACATGTTGCTCTGTGCAGGGTCACCTGCTGGGCGTACAGTACTACATGTTGCTCTGTGCAGGGTTACCCGCTGAGTGTACAGTACTACATGTTGTCTGAGCAGGGTTACCTGCTGGGTGTACAGTACAGTACTACATGTTGCTCTGTGCAGGGTTACCTGCTAGGCGTACAGTACTACATGTTGCTCTGTGCAGGGTTACCTGCTGCGTGTACAGTACTACATGTTGCTCTGTGCAGGGTTACCTGCTGGGCGTACAGTACTACATGTTAGTCTGTGCAGGGTTACCTGCTGGGCGTACAGTACAGTACTACATGTGGTCTGTGCAGGGTTACCTGCTGGGCGTACAGTACTACATGTTGCTCTGTGCAAGGTTACCCGCTGAGTGTACAGTACTACATGTTGCTCTGTGCAGGGTTACCTGCTGGGCGTACAGTACTACATGTTGCTCTGAGCAGGGTTACCTGCTGGGCATACAGTACAGTATTACATGTTGCTCTGTGCAGGGTTACCCGCTGGGTGTACAGTACTACATGTTGCTCTGTGCAGGGTTACCTGCTGGGTGTACAGTACAGTACTACATGTTGCTCTGTGCAGGGTTACCTGCTTGGCATACAGTACTACATGTTGCTCTGTGCAGGGTTACCTGCTGGGCGTACAGTACTACATGTTGCTCTGAGCAGGGTTACCTGCTGGGTGTACAGTACAGTACTACATGTTGCTCTGTGCAGGGTTACCTGCTGGGCGTACAGTACTACATGTTGCTCTGTGCAGGGTTACCTGCTGGGCGTACAGTACTTCATGTTGCTCTGTGCAGGGTTACCCGCTGGGTGTACAGTACAGTACTACATGTTGCTCTGTGCAGGGTTACCTGCTGGGCGTACAGTACTACATGTTGCTCTGTGCAGGGTTACCTGCTGGGAGTACAGTACAATACTACATGTTGCTCTGTGCAGGGTTACCTGCTGGGCGTACAGTACAGTGCTACATGTTGCTCTGTGCAGGGTTACCTGCTGGGTGTACAGTACAGTGCTACATGTTGCTCTGTGCAGGGTTACCTGCTGGGCGTACAGTACTACATGTTGCTTTGTGCAGGGATACCTGCTGGGTGTACAGTGCAGTACTACATGTTGCTCTGTGCAGGGTTACCCGCTGAGTGTACAGTACAGTACTACATGTTGCTCTGTGCAGGGTTACCTGCTGGGCGTACAGTACAGTACTACATGTTGCTCTGTGCAGGGTTACCTGCTGGGTGTACAGTACAGTGCTACATGTTGCTCTGTGCAGGGTTACCTGCTGGGCGTACAGTACTACATGTTGCTCTGTGCAGGGTTACCTGCTGGGCGTACAGTACTACATGTTGCTCTGTGCAGGGTTACCCGCTGAGTGTACAGTACAGTACTACATGTTGCTCTGTGCAGGGTTACCCGCTGGGCGTACACTACTACATGTTGCTCTGTGCAGGGTTACCTGCTGGGCGTACAGAACTACATGTTGCTCTGTGCAGGGTCACCTGCTGGGCGTACAGTACTACATGTTGCTCTGTGCAGGGTTACCCGCTGAGTGTACAGTACTACATGTTGTCTGAGCAGGGTTACCTGCTGGGTGTACAGTACAGTACTACATGTTGCTCTGTGCAGGGTTACCTGCTAGGCGTACAGTACTACATGTTGCTCTGTGCAGGGTTACCTGCTGCGTGTACAGTACTACATGTTGCTCTGTGCAGGGTTACCTGCTGGGCGTACAGTACTACATGTTAGTCTGTGCAGGGTTACCTGCTGGGCGTACAGTACAGTACTACATGTGGTCTGTGCAGGGTTACCTGCTGGGCGTACAGTACTACATGTTGCTCTGTACAAGGTTACCCGCTGAGTGTACAGTACTACATGTTGCTCTGTGCAGGGTTACCTGCTGGGCGTACAGTACTACATGTTGCTCTGAGCAGGGTTACCTGCTGGGCATACAGTACAGTATTACATGTTGCTCTGTGCAGGGTTACCCGCTGGGTGTACAGTACTACATGTTGCTCTGTGCAGGGTTACCTGCTGGGTGTACAGTACAGTACTACATGTTGCTCTGTGCAGGGTTACCTGCTTGGCAAACAGTACTACATGTTGCTCTGTGCAGGGTTACCTGCTGGGCGTACAGTACTACATGTTGCTCTGAGCAGGGTTACCTGCTGGGTGTACAGTACTGTACTACATGTTGCTCTGTGCAGGGTTACCTGCTGGGTATACAGTGCAGTACTACATGTTGCTCTGTGCAGGGTTACCCGCTGGGTGTACAGTACTACATGTTGCTCTTTGCAGGATTACCCGCTGAGCGTACAGTACAGTACTTTATGTTGCTCTGCACAGGGTTACCTGCCGGGTGTACAGTACTACATGTTGCTCTGTGCAGGGTTACCTGCTGGGCATACAGTACAGTACTACATGTTGCTCTGTGCAGGGTTACCCGCTGAGCGTACAGTACAGTACTTTATGTTGCTCTGCACAGGGTTACCTGCTGGGTGTTCAGTACCACATGTTGTTCTGTGCAGGGTTACCCGCTGGGTGTACAGTACAGTACTACATGTTGCTCTGAGCAGGGTTACCTGCTGGGTGTACAGTACAATACTACATGTTGCTCTGTGCAGGGTTACCTGCTGGGAGTACAGTACTACATGTTGCTCTGTGCAGGGTTATCTGCTGGGTGTACAGTACAGTACTACCTGTTGCTCTGTGCAGGGTTACCCGCTGGGTGTACAGTACAGTACTACATGTTGCTCTGTGCAGGGTTACCCGCTGGGTGTACAGTACAATACTACATGTTGCTCTGTGCAGGGTTACCTGCTGGGAGTACAGTACTACATGTTGCTCTGTGCAGGGTTATCCGCTGGGTGTACAGTACAGTACTACATGTTGCTCTGTGCAAGGTTACCCGCTGGGTGTACAGTACAGTGCTACTTATTGCTCTGTGCAGGGTTACCCGCTGGGCATACAGTACAGTACTACATGTTGCTCTGTGCAGGGTTACCTGCTGGGCGTACAGTACAGTACTACATGTTGCTCTGTGCATAGCTACCTGCTGGGTGTACAGTACTACATGTTGCTCTGTGCAGGGTTACCTGCTGGGCGTACAGTACTACATGTTGCTCTGTGCAGGGTTACCTGCTGGGCGTACAGTACTACATGTTGCTCTGAGCAGGGTTACCTGCTGGGTGTACAGTACAGTACTACATGTTGCTCTGTGCAGGGTTACCTGCTGGGTGTACAGTGCAGTACTGCATGTAGCTCTGTGCAGGGTTACCCGCTGGGTGTACAGTACAGTACTACATGTTGCTCTGTGCAGGGTTACCCGCTGGGTGTACAGTACAGTACTACATGTTGCTCTGTGCAGGATTACCCGCTGAGCGTACAGTACAGTACTACATGTTGCTCTGTGCAGGGTTACCTGCCGGGCATACAGTACAGTACTACATGTCTCTCTGTGCAGGGTTACCTGCTGGGCGTACAGTACTACATGTTGCTCTGTGCAGGGTTACCTGCTGGGCGTACAGTACTACATGTTGCTCTGAGCAGGGTTACCTGCTGGGTGTACAGTACAGTACTACATGTTGCTCTGTGCAGGGTTACCTGCTGGGTGTACAGTGCAGTACTACATGTTGCTCTGTGCAGGGTTACCCGCTGGGTGTACAGTACAGTACTACATGTTGCTCTGTGCAGGGTTACCCGCTTGGTGTACAGTACAGTACTACATGTTGCTCTGTGCAGGGTTACCCGTTGGGTGTACAGTACAGTACTACATGTTGCTCTGTGCAGGGTTACCCGCTGAGCGTACAGTACAGTACTTTATGTTGCTCTGTGCAGGGTTACCTGCTGGGTGTACAGTACTACATGTTGCTCTGTGCAGGGTTACCTGCTGGGCTTACAGTACAGTACTACATGTTGCTCTGTGCAGGGTTACCCGCTGAGCGTACAGTACAGTACTTTATGTTGCTCTGTGCAGGGTTACCTGCTGGGTGTACAGTACCACATGTTGCTCTGTGCAGGGTTACCTGCTGGGCATACAGTACAGTACCACATGTTGCTCTGTGCAGGGTTACCTGCTGGGCGTACAGTACCACATGTTGCTCTGTTCAGGGTTACCTGCTGGGCATACAGTACCACATGTTGCTCTGTGCAGGGTTACCCGCTGGGAGTACAGTACTACATGTTGCTCTGTGCAGGGTTACCCGCTGGGCTTTCAGTACAGTACTACATGTTGCTCTGTGCAGGGCTACCCGCTGGGCGTACAGTACAGTACTACATGTTGCTCTGTGCAGGGTTATCTGCTGGGCGTACAGTACTACATGTGCTCTGTGCAGGGTTACCCGCTGGGCTTTCAGTACAGTACTACATGTTGCTCAGTGCAGGGCTACCCGCTGGGCGTACAGTACAGTACTACATGTTGCTCTGTGCAGGGTTACCCGCTGGGCGTACAGAACAGTACTACATGTTGCTCTGTGCAGGGTTACCTGCTGGGAGTACAGTACAGTACTACATGTTGCTCTGTGCAGGGTTACCCGCTGGGCGTACGGTACTACATGTTGCTCTGTGCAGGGTTACCCGCTGGG
>JAWQFJ010025731.1:0-2500 GCA_034096865.1 Theodoxus fluviatilis | reverse complement strand
TGGGGAGTATTCTGACCCAATGCTTACAGCTGAATACAAGGGTTAATTTCACTACAGTGTGCCATCATTCCCCTCACAGGTACCAGGTTTACTCCTGGGTGGGGAGAAGTAATGTGAGTTAAGCACCTTACTCAAGGATGCAACTTTGGATCTGCACAGCTCCAGATGCTGCACCCACTAGCTGCAAACGACTGCAGGTGGATGAGGGTCGCTGAACACTGCTGTCAGATGGGTTTGGGAAGGTTTCGGTTTCTTGGCTAGTGGACGTGACTCCTGTCCTGACTTGCTGGGTTGATTGTGTTTTCTATGGGCATGGATGTTTTTGACAGGCCATGGTGGAAGTAGTGAAATATGCCTGTTAATGTTGAAGACCAACATTCATAAAGAATATCTGTGTTTCTCATGTTTTAATGATCACATGCAGAGACAGTGTCAGGTACACATGAGTGTTACAGACCTGCCTACTACTACGGTTTGACCGTAGTTTCTACGGAATTTAGCCCAAAACTACGGACTACGGTCAAAGTTTAAAAAATACGATTTTTTTGTAGTTCGATATTACGGAAAGTGTAAGTCACATTTCAGGTTAGGTTCGCCTGATGACATTGTTTAGCCGTGCGTGAATTACGCGTTTCCGGTTGTCGTTTTTCGCGCATGCGCGCTCTTCATTGTAGAATTGGAAACCAAAAGTGAAAGATGTCGTCGCAGGCAAAAAGACTACATGAAACTTCCGAGTCCGACACGGACAATGAAACCGCAGACTCTTCTACGAGTAAAACAAAGAAGAAGAAGAAGGCTCCAACGCAAACTTTTCGGCCCCATTACTCGGAGAAGTATTGAGTTCTCACTCGCAGCGAAAAAGGTGCTGAATTCGCGCACTGCAGTGTTTGCTCGTGTGACTTTACGATTCGACATGGCGGAATAAATGATTGCAAAAGGCATTGCGAAAGCAAAGCCCATGTGGATAAATGTGTGCCTCACCCAACTTCAACAACAAAGGCCATAACGAACTACTTCACTCAAAAACCCAAGGAAAGTGGACCGACAGTGGAGCAGGTCACGCGCGCAGAAACCATGATGGTGGAACTGTTGACAGAACTGAATCTCCCATTTACATCAGCTGACAAGTTCACAGAGGCCTTCCCAAAAATGTTTCCGGACTCTCAAATTGCTGCGAAGTTTGCCTGTGGAAGATCCAAAGCTACTGCTGTTGTGAAGAAGCTGAGCAATGGTTTTCAAGAAGAGCTCATCATGAGAATGAAGAATGATCCTTTCACGATCTCCACTGATGGTAGCCAGGACACTCGGGAGAAACTGTTTCCATTGGTGGTCCGCACAGTAGACCAGGAAACAGGCCAGGTTCATTCTGAACTGTTATCCGTTCCAGCTCTAAGTGATCGAGCCACAGGTGAGTCACTTTATTACAAAACATAGGCCTACTGTCTTTAAACTTTGTCATGCATCTTTGCAACAAAATTAGAGGCTGGAAGATCCTATCTAACATTTAAAGGTAACAGTGATTGACATGACTGTACTAATGTTACATCATGTCACTCTACTTTTGTTCTGTTCAGTGTGACTGTGTAGTCTTTACTGCACACATAATTGAGAATGTAAAGCGCTAGAACTCAAATGTCAAATAGGCACTATGACTATAAAAATAGCCATTATTATTATCAACCAAAGGTGTGTGTTGTCATATTTTTTTTTCCAGTCCTTTTTGTGTTTGCCTTGTCTGTGGATTACAAGTGTGCCATGTATTGTTTCAGGTGAAAACATTTTCAAGCTTATTGATGATGTTATGACTGACCATGACAGCGAAGGGAGAGAAGTTGTGAAGATACCTTGGAAGAACTGCCTAGCCCTTGGCTGTGATAACTGCAATGTCATGGTGGGAAAGAAGGCTGGGGTCTACGCATTCATGACAAAGAAGCATGGCAATGTGTATCTGGCTGGATGTGTGTGTCATTTGATACATATTGCTGCACAAAAAGGTATTTTTTTATTTATTCATCTGTTATTAAAGGCACTAGAGAACCACCCTGCATGCTAAAATGGGTTAATCCACAGCTACACAGTCTAAAAATGTAGTGATCTACCAATTTGTGCAGTTTAAATCGTAGTGGATTGCCAGAAAAACAGGTTTGAAAATATACAAAAATCTAAAATTGTAAAAATAGTATCTGCGTTTGCGAACATGGATACTAATTTTAGAACAGGAACAATATGATCAGTGGCTAGTCCACGCATTGTATAACTCTAATCTCTTTCACTAAGTTCATTTCTCCTTTTGAATTTGTTATAGTCTGAAGTAAAATCCACTTGTTTCAATGACTGCTTACATCGGCATCTAACAGAAAACTACGTTTGAAATTTGAAATCTATCAAGGGACACAACTCGTCATGGCATGAATGACTGCCAAGAAATCTAACTACATGTACTGTGATGTGGTACTAGCAATTTATTTCTGTGTTTGAATATTGTAGCAAATCATCCTTT
>JAWQFJ010025730.1:60000-69644 GCA_034096865.1 Theodoxus fluviatilis | reverse complement strand
GAGGAGGAGCGGGAGGAGAAGGAGCGGGAGGAGGAGGAGGAGGAGCGGGAGAAGGAGGAGGAGGAGCGGGAGGAGGAGCGGGAGGAGGAGCGGGAGGAAGAGGAGAGGCGGGGAGGAGGAGGAGGAGGAGGAGGAGGAGGAGGAGGAGGAGGAGGAGGAGGAGGAGGAGGAGGAGGAGGAGGAGGAGGAGGAGGAGGAGGAGGAGGAGGAGGAGGAGGACTGGAATTCGCTTTTCATGAATCGCTAAGCGGAAGCGATGGAATTCATTCTTACCCCCAACCAACAGGGACCATTGGAGAGATCTGTATGAAAGATGTATGTATGTGGGTTGTACTTTGCTGTTGAGAACAATCACTCATCTTCAGCTTGAGAACAATTATATCCTTGCGCAGTCCTGAAAGGTCAAGTGGCGAAGGAATAAATAATATGGCTGGATAACAAGGAAGTGCTGAAGAAATTACATCAAGTTGCAACAATGGTTGAAGAGAGCCCTTAAGTAGAGCAAGGCTTTTCACTTACCGTACAGGAAATACATGTTATAAGCGTTCATGTTTCAAAGTATGTAGTGATATGTGTACCCATGAGATAATTAAAATAAAAAGGAATTAAACTAAACTGTGCGTTCTAGCCACACACATCTCATTGTCTTTTCCTTTCATTTTGTCAGATTTTTATCTAAGTCCCATGGAATTTTCTATATATTTTGGACTAATTCTATACTACATTTTCGATCGTTTATACTCCATGTCTATCTTTTCCTAAAATACTATACTGTTCTATCGAACTGACAAACGATAAAGGAAATTATTGATACTTTTACATATTACTACATAATTTTACAGTGTGATACATTTTATCTTCCGCATTTACGATAATTTTGTTTCTCTCAGGCTGTCTTCTTCATCAGTCTCTTGGAAAACAGTGGAGGGTGAGGAGAAAAAAGAAATACAACACGCGGAAGCCTGTGTAAAGAAGGCAATGTTGGCTACAAAAGTGTCCCCCTAATCCGCACGAAAGCCAAGAGATCCCAGCGTAAAAATAAGTATGCCGACATGCTTCGGTTTCAAGGCCATGAAACCCACCCACCCACCTCTCCCACCACTCCCCTTTCCCACCCTTGTCCCCACAACTCCCCACACCCATTCAGCGTGGCTGAGACTAGTGGATACTATATCTCTGTGTTCAGAATGCCCCACATCCTCTCTCCTATCCCTACCCCCACTTGAAAACTACATGTAGTAGAGGAGTATGTTGTAGTGAGAAAGTCCGAGGAAGGATAGGCAAGCGTGCAGTGAATCATCGCTAGACCTCTTGCAGAGAGCCGTATCTTTGCCCCAGACCCTGAGAGTTACTACGTGGTTACTCCACACGTTCAGGCCTCGACCGACAAGTTTTGCAACTGTACTTCGTGAGAGGGGGCCTCTACATGTATTTGTAAGTGCAGACGAAATGACTCAAGGCCAAGTCGAGGGCCTACGTTAAAGCACACTAGCTCAGACGAAAATGTGACTCAAAATGCCACCACAGCTCGCTGCTGTTTGGCAGCGAAGCTTACATGAGATGAATAACTCGGGGCAAGCGCATGTAAGGACATATTTTGATCGACAGGGTGTGTGGCTGGGGGTTGAGACTAGACTATTTCAAGTAGAGTGTAAGTCAGTTGTTTTGTTCGCAATTAGAGGCGGGTGTTAGCACAAAGGAGTTATATGCTTTCGTACACCAAGGAAGGAAATAATGAACAGGAAGAAGAAAGAATAACAGTCGCAGTGAATGCCATAAAGAAGGATCAAAAGTGGCGAATGAAAGGAAATGTTTACATGCAGGTGATATATATTTCTGTGATTTCCTTACGTCTGTTTCAGATTTAATACATTCATTAATTGGCTTTACTTCTAGACGTCATGAAACACATATCTTTCTGGAATATTTCAGCTGTTCTTTTCCTCATACAGTAAAAATGCATTATGTATCAACTAATGTTAAGGAAGAAATGTAATGCATGTACGTAGATGAGACGCTAGGATGTGATTTTCTACTTTTCCCGAGTTATATCTTCTGTCAAAAAAGTGCTGAGAGGAAGGCGCGGAGGAGAAGGATCGAGAAGGAATTTACGTAGGGGAAAACGCGCGCGCCTACACACACACACACACACACACACACACGCGCGCGCGCGCGCGCGCGCACACACACACACACACACACACACGCACACAAGATCCTAGCTAAAACCTTCGAGTGCTGCCAGACCATTCCTACCGCTCCATTGTACCTGCAGCAGCTGCTCTCCCGACACTGCCCCCCTTGAAATCTGAGGTCTGGTACGTGCTTCTTATCTCCTCAGGGTGCCACCACAAGGTCTTCGTCGGGGGATCGAGCTTTCCGCTCTGCTGCACCAGTCCTATGGAATCAACTGCCAGAGGCGTTGCGTCAGGAGCCAAAGCGCAAGAAGTTCAGAGGAAGCCTCAAGACGTGCCTTTTCCGCCGAGGGACATATCCTAGCACCATGGAAAATTCGTGACATTTTTTTGTGTGTGCATGCGCCACTGAGCAGCCTTTGGGCTGGAAGTGCGCGCAATACAAGTACATTATATATACATACATTATACACACACGCACACAAGCACGCACGCATGCACGCACGCACGCACGGAGACAGACAGATTAACTGACCTACTGATTCACTGACACGAAGCAGGAGAAGATCATGAATCATCACCGAAGTCTCTTTCCTTTGCATGTGGCAGTCACTGTTGCTCCACGGCATGACAGCCACAATGGCATCCTCTGTCGACCTGGAGTGGAATCTGCAGTCCAAAAGTTCATCCCCGCTGACGCATTATCTGCACTCGATCTTGGTGTTGGGGAGTCATGGAGTACACATGCCTCATAGTAGCATACAGCTTGGTTTTCGTACGTTCGTGCTCAGAGATCAGCGTGTTGGTATTACCCCCAATGGAATTATACTGCTAGGGATCTTCCTGTCGACGAACGGACAGTTACTGAACTTCTCTTCCATGTTTCTCTTCTCACTTCATCCCCACAGCTGACTATGAAGTGGAGTCCTGTGGGTTGGGGAAAAGAACTGCCCCCCCCCCTCGCATTTCTCTACCCGATTTGTGAGAGGCGAGTGATGTGTTTGCTCTCACTCTACCGGTTGTTGTGATTGCTTGTGATCAGTGGCCTTATCAAGCCTACACAAGGCCAATAGGCCCTGTTGCTCTATTCATCATTTGTGCCGTTGAACGAGCAAGTCCAGCTAGCTGTAGTTTGACCCCATTCAGACAACAGACAGTGAGTCAGAGGAAATGTTCATGCTTGCGGCGGGCAGTCAGCGCTTCTTTCGAGTAGATCTCCGAATTATCGGCATGTTCAGACAGGGGTGGGGTGGGGAATGAGGTGGAGAGTGATGAGTGTGGGGGGGATGGGGGAAGGGGGATGAGGGCTTATCGAATTTGAGATTATTAGTGTTCCGGAACTACAAATTAAACTGCACAGAATTATATCAAAACGATAATCACCTCCAAAACAAACACCTCCCCCCTCCACTACCACATTTCGGGGGGGGGGGGGGGGATTGATCGCCTATGAAGAGTACACATTTTTCCTTCAGAGAATCAATGATAGAGAAGTTGTGTGGGGCTCTTCAACCAGAATTACAACTCAATTCAATATTTCGGGAGCTGGCTGCTGTTTCAGTGCAATGACACTTTCCTACTTTTCCCTGTGGGTCAGGGGTCAGATTAGGCCCACCACGTCTCCCTGTGGGTCAGGGGTCAGATTAGGCCCACCACGTCTCCCTGTGGGTCAGGGGTCAGATTAGGCCCACCACGTCTCCCTGTGGGTCAGGGGTCAGATTAGGCCCACCACGTCTCCCTGTGGGTCAGGGGTCAGATTAGGCCCATCACGTCTCCCTGTGGGTCAGGGGTCAGATTAGGCCCACCACGTCTCCCTGTGGGTCAGGGGTCAGATTAGGCCCATCACGTCTCCCTGTGGGTCAGGGGTCAGATTAGGCCCATCACGTCTCCCTGTGGGTCAGGGGTCAGATTAGGCCCACCACGTCTCTCTGTGGGTCAGGGGTCAGATTAGGCCCACCACGTCTCCCTGTGGGTCAGGGGTCAGATTAGGCCCACCACGTCTCTCTGTGGGTCAGGGGTCAGATTAGGCCCACCACGTCTCCATGTGGGTCAGGGGTCAGATTAGGCCCACCACGTCTCTCTGTGGGTCAGGGGTCAGATTAGGCCCACCACGTCTCCCTGTGGGTCAGGGGTTAGATTAGGCCCACCACGTATCTCTGTGGGTCAGGGGTCAGATTAGGCCCACCACGTCTCCCTGTGGGTCAGGGGTCAGATTAGGCCCACCACGTCTCTCTGTGGGTCAGGGGTCAGATTAGGCCCACCACGTCTCCATGTGGGTCAGGGGTCAGATTAGGCCCACCACGTCTCTCTGTGGGTCAGGGGTTAGATTAGGCTCACCACGTCTCCCTGTGGGTCAGGGGTCAGATTAGGCTCACCACGTCTCCCTGTGGGTCAGGGGTTAGATTAGGCTCGCCACGTCTCCCTGTGGGTCAGGGGTTAGATTAGGCTCACCACGTCTCCCTGTGGGTCAGGGGTTAGATTAGGCCCACCACGTCTCCCTGTGGGTCAGGGGTCAGATTAGGCCCACCACGTCTCCCTGTGGGTCAGGGGTCAGATTAGGCCCATCACGTCTCCCTGTGGGTCAGGGGTCAGATTAGGCCCACCACGTCTCCCTGTGGGTCAGGGGTCAGATTAGGCCCACCACGTCTCCCTGTGGGTCAGGGGTTAGATTAGGCCCACCACGTCTCCCTGTGCGATTCATAAAAGGCGGATAACTAGTGAAATCGTGACTCGACTTGCTTTTATTCTAACCAGCTCCAATTTTTCGTGATCAGTGGCCTTACACAGCCTACAAAGGTTCATTGATAGACCGTATAACTCCATCCATCCATCCGCTATCATACTGTGACTACATACACTCTGACGAAAACTTAGGCCTAACATCTAGCATTACCAGATGGGCACCGTTACGTAGTAATGACTAAAATTGAAGTCTAACCCCAGGTCGTAAGAAAATAACAAAAATCCCCGCCTAAACCTCAGGTAAAACCCCATTTGGTAAATGTGTCCTCTTCCCACCTTTATACTGGAGCAGTTACTTAACACAGCGCGTTTTTGTATCACGGTTCCTGGCTGTAACCCGTGAGTACGTGAACTCCACGTGACCTCATACACTCCACGTGACTTCATACACTCCACATTATTTCATAGATTCCACATGACTTCATGAACTCCACATGACTTCATGGACTCCACATGACTTCATGGACTCCACATGGCTTCATAGACTCCACATGACTTCATGGACTCCACATGACTTCACAGACTCCACAAGACTTCATGGACTTCACATGGCTTCACAGACTCCACATGACTTACAGACTCCGCATGACTTCACAGACTCCACAAGACTTCATGAACTCCACATGACTTCACAGACCCCACATGACTTACAGACTCCACATGACTTCACAGACTCCACATGACTTCATGGACTCCACATGACTTCACATACTCCACATGACTTCATGGACTCCACATGACTTCACAGACTCCACAAGACTTCATGGACTCCACATGACTTAACAGACTCCACATGACTTCACAGGCTCCACATGACTTCATGGACTCCACATGACTTCACAGACTCCGCATGACTTCATGGACTCCACATGACTTCATCGATTCCACATGACTTCACAGACTCCACAAGACTACATGGGCTCCACATGACTTCACAGACTCCACATGACTTCACAGACTCCACATGACTTCACAGACTCCACATGACTTCACAGACTCCACAAGACTTCATGGACTCCACAAGACTTCACGGACTCCACATGACTTCACAGACTCCACATGACTTTGCAGACTCCACATGACTTCATGGACTCCACAAGACTTCACAGACTCCACATGACTTACAGACTCCACATGACTTCACAGACTCCGCATGACTTCATGGACTCCACATGACTTCATGGACTCCACATGACTTCACAGACTCCACAATACTTCATGGACTCCACATGACTTCACAGACTCCACATGACTTCACAGACTCCACATGACTTCACAGACTCCACAAGACTTCATGGACTCCACATGACTTCACAGACTCCACATGACTTACAGACTCCACATGACTTCGCAGACTCCACATGACTTCATGGACTCCACATGACTTCACAGACTCCACATGACTTCATGGACTCAACATGACTTCACAGACTCCGCATGACTTCATGGACTCCACACGACTTCACAGACTCCACATGACTTCATGGACTCCACATGACTTCACAGACTCCACAAGACTTCATGGACTCCACATGACTTCACAGACTCCACATGACTTCACAGACTCCACATGACTTCACAGACTCCACATGACTTCATGAACACCACATGACTCCATGGACTCCACATGACTTCCTGGACTCCACATGGCTTCACAAACTCCACATGATTTCATAAACTTCACATGGCTTGATGGACTCCACATGACTTCATAGACTCCACATGACTTTATGTATTTCCACTTCATGAAACAAAAACTTCTATTGCAACCTTCTTCTAAATCACCTGGGCAATACAAACACAATACACTTAATTCATTCGCTCAGCCTGGACCTTTTTACCGAAAGGTCGCGGGTTCGGTCCCCACCTGTAGTCTTACTCCCCCCCCCCCCCCCCCCCCCCCCCCCCCTCGTCTGTCCCACGCAAAACTTCGGCGCTGTATGTTAAAGTAAACTTCGTCTAAATCATACAAACACAATACACTTGATTCGCTTCGCTCAGCCTGGCGTCTGATTTGATCATTGTATTTCTCAATCAGGCTGCCGATATTCCAAGAATAAACTTTCACCATTGTGCTTCTTCTAACCCGGTAGATAAAATCGGAATAGCCCCTCGTGATCAACTGCACATTCACGAAGCGGAGTCAGTCTGTGTCAGTTTGGGGGCGAAGTCGCACAGACATTGGTCAAACCAGAGATACTATAGTGTCTCTGGTCAAACCCTGTCCATGGGGCGGGGTGGTGGAAACATATCTGCAGCAGTCAGCACTGATCGTGATGTGTACGCTGGGTCTTGGCGATCAAAGCGAAAAGTCTTCACACAGCTTCTGCCCATTGCAAGGCCTGACCACGGTGGTAACGTTGCTGTGTCTCTCGAACACACTGACAATAGACTTTCCCCGACATCGAGTGTGCTATAACAGCACCAACACCACTCGCATCATCAACAACAACACCATCAACAACGTCAACAACAACAATATCAACACCAACAACACCATCAACAACGTCAACAGCAACAATAGCAGCAGTTCTTGACGTTTTAGTCGTCGTTGACGATCGTGTCGTTGCTGATCGCCACAAGAACGGAGTCGAGTGTCGACCGGTGAAGGCAAATGCCTTCCAATATTTAAAATCCCAAGTTCATTTGAAATCAATCACATCACTAAGGATTGGTCAAAATTTCCCGTTTAAGCAGAAACATGCAAACCTGATTGTCTGACAACCTATGCCCTTTCCATTACAAGTGTTGGTAAATCGTGGAGTCACACCGAACCTATCGTTGTTTAAGCACCTTTCCGAATAAGTCGAACTCTTCAAGTTAGTGTCGATTGCGCGGCCAGGTACGCTCTAAGGACTTTCTAAGTCAACGTTTCCAAAGTGAAAGTGAAACTCCTCACAAAATTGTGCTGTTGTCATTTTACCCACGTCTCGTATATCATGGAACCATTAAAATCAAGGTTAAGAATGAAAAACGTTCTCAAAGATGCGGTCTAATAGTCACGTACTTTACATACACCGAAAGATCCTCACCTTATACATGTATGTGCTGGATGAGATAAATTCCTGAAAAGGCAACGAATAAAGTATCTGTATCGGTAGTATCTGTATCCGTTTAACTTTAAAGAGCAACCACTTCGGTTTAGTTCCTGAAACTACCCTTTATCAGGATATCAGTAATTGTCAGTAATGATAAGTATACCCGTATCTGTATCCGTTTAACTAGAGCAACCACTTCGGTTTAGTTCCTGAAACTACCCTTTATCAGGATATCAGTAATTGTCAGTAATGATAAGTAGGCCTATACCCTAATGAGTTTTCAGATGTAGGAATGGTTTCTGACAATTACTGGACATTTTCCTCTCGTTGTCTGTGTAATCTGCTGGTGGATACAAGTTATACTGCAACCGGCCTGAAGTGAAATGAGATTAAGTCCATCCGTTCTTGGTCACAGGATCGACCTCGCGCGTTGCCTTCATAATGACTGCAGGATTTCTACATCGCATCAAAAGACCAAACAAAGGGTAGGCCTACTGCAACTGCAGGTGCCTGCTCAGGCAGCGCATGTAGGAATACACATGTGTACCCGCTTACCCGGTAGTTATGTGTACTGAAACGCTGGATCTCTTCACACAGAGGGCAAATTGGAAATCATGCACAGACGTCTCAATTTATGGTAGTTGGTAAGAGGAAAATTTCAGCATTGAAAAGCGTGGGTTTCTCAAGACGTCAAAACTCTGAGCAACATGTTTTTGAATTCGATGGGAAACAAGGCCATGACATCCATGGTTTTATGCATGTTAAAAGGTCGCGTTTTAAATTAAAAAAATGAAATGCCCTTTGGTGTTTAAAAATGCAGAATAAGCTCTATCTTTGCTTCAGGGTGGAATTTCAAGCACATTATTGTCAGCACAATGCATTTCAGTGCATGCAAATTGTGATCACACAGGCATAAACACAAATGCACGTCAGTCTACATCAGATTCCCACCCATTCAAGGACAGCGTGCCTTCTCCTATATTGCACCTGTAACCTGAAATAGTCTCCCTCTCTCAGTCCGTCATTCTGACCCTCTGCCCCAGTTCAAAAGTGCTCTAAAGACCCACCTCTTTCGATCCGCCTTTCCCGCTGAGCTGCTTCGCCTTACTTGACCTGGCCTGCAAGTGCTGTGTATATTGTATAATTTGTTCTATTGGATCTTAGTTTCTATTTATGTGTGTAGTGTGTGAGTTTTTGTAGGAATGTGGTGTTGAGCGGTTGTATGAGTGTGTATTCTTTGGATTGTAAACGCCATGAGCTTGCCTGTCAAGGAAAGGTATGTACGTATGAATAAACTATATTATTATTATTATTATTATTATTATTATTATTATTATTATTATTATTATTATTATTATTATTATTATTATTATCATTCACTCTCTGTCCCTATCTCTCTCTGTGTCTCTCTCTGCCTCTGTGTCTCTCTGTGTCTCTCTGTGTCTCTTTCTCTCTCTGTCTCTCTCTGTCTCTCTCTGTCTCTCTCTGTCTCTCTCTCTGTCTCTCTCTCTCTGTCTGTCTCTGTGTCTCTCTCTGTCTCTCTCTGTCTCTCTCTCTCTCTCTCTCTCTCTCTCTCTCTCTGTCTCTCTCTCTCTCTCTCTCTCTCTGTCTCTCTCTGTCTCTGTCTCTCTGTCTCTCTCTGTCTCTGTCTCTCTCTCTCTCTCTCTCTCTCTCTCTCTCTCTCTCTAACTACATAATGATGAATTCTGTCACAACCAACCATTTAAGT
>JAWQFJ010025730.1:32500-55000 GCA_034096865.1 Theodoxus fluviatilis | reverse complement strand
GACGACATGCATGGGGAATGCCAGTCTTCGCTTGTCTTCGGTAGCAAACAGCATCGACGCCATACGTGTCACGATCTGTCTCCACACAACCAAAGATTATAGGTAACCTATAATCGTTGACACAACTGCGCACTTTGTCTATAAGTGAGCCACAAGTGAACTTCTCCGCTTGTTGTCGCTGTCAGTGTTGTTCTGTAGGGCAAATACGTGTATTGCTCAGAAATGTCGTCGGGATGGATGGATGAAGTTTTACGGCCTATCGGCGTTTGTAGGCTATGTAAGCCATTAACATTTGATGATAACTATCACCATCAGTAGCAGCACCAGCACCAGCAGTATCCTGAGGAACTATGTCAGACACGTGCCCGCACACACACACGCACATACTCACAAAACATACACACACAAACATACATACACACACACACACACACACTCACACACACACACACACACACACACACACACACACACACACACACACACACACACACACACAGACCTTTAATCTTTGAAATCTTAATAAAAATCTATTTGAACATCCTAAGGAATGATGTCAGGCATTGACGCAAATAAAAAGTGAGCGAACTGCAAATGGGAAAAAAACCTAACTCATTTGATTATGCAGATGACCCGAGAAGTCACGGAATTAAGCATTCAGCCCGGCTGAGACTAGTCAATATAATATCTGTGCTCAGAATAAGAATTAGGAGCAAATCATGCAGAGGATATTAGCCCCACACACACACACACACACACACACATCCCACACCCCCTCCCCCAACCCTTTCCGTGACAAAATGTATTTAATTTACCGCCAATGTTTCCTTTGTCATGGCTGTGAGGACTTTAGCATCGATGACTTTGGGGCAAAGCCAGGTTCAGGATAAATGGTGCAGTTTTATTCATGGACTTTATTCACGTGGCGGCCATGTTAGTTTCAAAGCGAGGCCTGCACTGCACGCGGTTTCAGCTCCACTAGCACTTGGTGTCACAGAGACTACCAAGATAGTAAATATACAGTTCGTTTTTTGCAACAACCTACGTATCGTGTCCTTTGTCTTTTCCTGATCACATAACTGCTGCTTTGTGAGCAATTTATCCCCTTGCGAATGAATTCGTATGAGTTTTCAACAGGAACGCACCGCGTCTCCCTATGTGTTTAGTAAGTGGCGAATTACTAGGGAAATCGTGGCATGACTTGTTCTCATAATAATTAACAATTAATGACTAATCGTAATCAACGGCTTTAAACAGTCTACAAAGGCAGACAGGCTGTATAAATTACATTCATTCAGTATTAATTCATTCACTCAACAGGAACAATGTCCAGTGTGTGTGAGCGCAGACGTTACGATGTATGCAATGATGAGGTGATGATTACAAGTTTACGGATTTTTATACAAACACTCTAAAAATATGCACTCTCTATAGAGCATATAAACTTAACAATGAAATGTACACTTTAACATTGAAGGTGTGCATCACTCGTCAAATTTCTTTATGATGATAGAACCACATGTGTAAAGCCTCGAACATACTGAAGCTCTGTAGCCGAGCAGATAGAATATTATTTTGTCTTGCAGTCGCTGGCAGCTGATGAGTGCGGTGTTCGAAGCTGCACAGATTCTAAAGTTGCATCCTTCGGTGAGGTGCTTCACCCGAATTGCCTCTCCTACCGAAGAGTAAAACCGGTCACTGGGCGCTGCACAGCGGTGACCGGGAGTGAAATTCCCCCAAGATAACATCCTTAAAAAGGACATATATAGAGATTATCGTTATTATCATTAACACTGATTAGTGAACCACTGAATACATGTACCGAGTGTTCCTACATCCTGCATGCACGCCTCGGATTTTAGACTGATATCACGACGAATCTTCTGTATCCGGAATATTTAAAAAAGCCTCCATCCTTTAGAATAGAATGAAACGATAAAAACCGATTCGATTCAGTTCGCATCTTGCATCATCCGTGCTCATGGGCACACAGCAGTGAGTGTCTAGTACTGGCAGCCATTCGTTATGATGTGCTTGCCTCGTTCTGAGTTGACAAAATGGTTGCCTTGAATAAGGTCCATCCTCCCGCTTCAATGAAATTTGCCCGTCGCTATGCCCTTGAAGACACCGAGGCTCAAATTAATGAACACTAGTAACAAATCATTCAAGACTTTGTCATACATGAATGGGGGAGACAATGCTAATTGAATTCGACATTGTATTCTTATGAACAAGACAAAAATCAAACGTTTATTTTCCTTTTAGTCTTCCCCCTGTGGGTTGAGGGTTACAAGAATTGACCCACCGCGTATCCCTACGCGATTCGTAAGAGGCGAATAAATATGGACATCGTAACATGACTCCTATTACTCTTACTTTAATCGGTTATCGCAGTGAATGGCCTTACATAGCCTTCAAAGGCTGATAGACTGTAAAACTCCATCCATCCATCCAACAATCCTTCTAGTCTACATCAAGGGTAACATTTCTAAAGCAAAAAAAACCCCACAGCCAAACTCAGGAGTCATACTACGTTTTCATCACTTCCTAAACTTTTCAATCTCTTTACGGAAATTGAACATGTCTTTTGTCCTTCCATTCTACACAATGGGCACAATTGTTTTATATACCAAACAAACTCAGTAGCCTTAATTAGTGTATATATTACTTCATCAAACATTTCAGCTTCTTTACAGATTTAATGCAACCCTGAATACAAACAGTTGTAATGACACATTTCAATATCCAAAAGGGGGAAATGCTGCTGTTAATTTGAAGTATTTGTATTCTGGAAGAAAGCATACTGACAGAGCTGATAACTCTCCGTAACGTGTATTAACCCCCACCGGCAGCTCTGGACGGTGCGTTAGCTGCGGCACATTCCAGGGCCGTTCAGACGCACCCTCAAGAAACGTCTATCATTATCATTGTGTGCATCTTCAACAATGTCATCGGCAAGGTAGCAAAACAGTCATCAGCGCCACAGGGAGGTTGCTACTACGAGGCACGCAGTCCGCAGTTATCTGCCAAAGTAAACTTTATCACGTCTTAAAACTTTTCTGCTTCTTTACGAATAGTATGCGACCCTGAACTCGGGGAGATGCGCGGACATATTTCGATCTCTAACTGGAAGGGCGTTGCTGTAAAATTGACTTGTTAGCGTTCTCTGGAAAGGGTAGGGGGTTATTCAAAGGACCGTTGAATCTAATAAGTGCTCATCCGCACAGCTCTAGATACTGGCCTGCCTGCAGCAATGACAGGGTCATTCGGGTGTGCTCTGAAGAGACATCTAACATTATCACCTTCGTCATCAGTGGCGTTGTCCATTGCATGGACAGGGTGACCAAAGTAACCATCACTGCGATAGGATGATTGCTAACACAAAACTCGCCTTCAGCAGCCAATACTGTAAAACTGGGTAATTAGTCTGGCTACCACGTCTAGACTTTCTTGTTGATTAGGTACGAGACATAAAGCATTTTGCATTGCCAATTTCGAATGATCCGAGGAAAATAAGTGAGTTCAAAGGTGAATAGCATCCTTGGTCAGTTTTTTATTTCAACATCTGACTGGAGAGAAGTCGAAGTCCCAAGTCAAGGACGAGAAGGGTTCACCTGTGTTTGTTTATGGCTGGCGTTGACGGCGTTTAAGGAGCTACAGCCTCGAGCAATCTGGTTTCCGTGCATTACCTCTCCTCACTCAGGAGTTAATGGAGTACCTCTGAGATCAGTGATTGCATAGTGTGGTGCGGTTAACCCTAGTTGTGGTGGTGAGTCTGCTTCGGGTTGGAACACTTCCCAAGAAATGGAGAGGGCACTGTGTGCAGCCTCTCTGTCTCTTCTTGTCTTCGTTGTGAGCGTCAGTAAAGAATTTATCAAATGGCCCAATAGTCAGGAGATTCAACTGTAAAGCGGTTTAAGCCTCACGTAGGGTGGTAAATCTCTATATAAAACCAACATCTTTACCTTTGTTTCAAGTACATTGCAGTGAATGCTGTCAGATGCACAAAACCTGCATAATAGATTATCAAGGTAGGTCAAACAACAAAGGCTCGACATTTTCTTCTGTCATAAAGTCGTCACGACACACCAGGTTTATCCTAACTGCACACCGTGGTAGCATTGTATTTGAAATGGGGGGGGGGGGGGGGGGGGGGGGGGTGTGTGTAAGCAGAGCATCCGGCTTGTTGTGAAGCTGTATGACTGTGTGTCAGTTTCGTCAGGCCAAAACATTGTTTACCTTCCCCCACTATTTCAATTTCAGAATGCGATGACATGGAAAATATTGTCTCAGGGCAAGGAAACCAGTCATTTCATTTGTGTGTCGTTGCTATACCTGCGCACACTGTTTTAAGAGCTTCCGGTTTCAACCATCGACAACAAACTAGGAGCATGAAATAGTCCTGGCACCTGTGTTTCTGTCTGCCTGCCTCTGTGTGAGTATGAATGACCTCGCGCATGTTGCGTAAGTGGATGTGTTTTCGATGGGGTGTGTTTTCAAGTGAGCACATCCGTGCGTGTGTCTGTGTTCGTATCTATGGTGCGTATATGCATATGTGTACGCTTGTGTGTGAGTGAGTGTGTGTGAATGTGTGCGTGTGTGTGAATGTGTGTGTATGTGTTTTTGTGTGTGTAAGTATGCCTGCGTGTGACTGTGTACGTGTGCGCAAGAGCGCATGTGTGTTTATGTGTCCATTTGTCTTCCCATCCTTATCTACCTTCTTCCCCACCTTATCCCACTTCACCCACCCCCTTCTTTCTCTCTCTTTCTGTTTCTGTCTTTATCTGTCTTTGTCTTTGTCTGTGTCTGTCTGTCTGTCTGTCTGTCTGTCTGTCTGTCTGTCTGTCTGTCTGTCTGTCTGTCTGTCTGTCTGTCTGTCTGTCTGTCTGTGTGTCTCTGTCTCTGTCTCTGTCTCTCTCTCTCTCTCTCTCTCTCTCTCTCTCTCTCTCTCTCTCTCTCTCTCTCTCTCTCTCTCTCTCATAGTCTTCAAAATGTGATGAAAGAGATAGCTCATAGTATGTCTAGTGCCATGGAGGAGCAAGTGCCCTCGTTCGAGACCGGTGTTGTGGAAGTTTGTGATTCAAGCAAAGTCACCGACCAAGCTTCGTGTCTTCCATCGACTGCTACCAACTCCCTGCACGATCCCGAGGCATCTGATGAGAAGAGGACCTTCCTGTCGTCACCTACAAGCATCTGTGAACCAGAGTCAGTTAGTGACTCTGGCGTAGTTCTCGATGAATGCGTAGTGACCCTTCGCATTACAGCATTGTGCCCAAAATAGCTCGTTCTTGATACTATTGTTTCAACTTTTAACAGAAATCATTCAGATGTCAAATATTGTTTCCATTTCAACACAAACATTTTAATGTTATCGAATAAACGCTTGTTTATTGCCTCAACAAGCGTACGTTATGAGTTTTGTGCGAAATAGTCGTAGAACTACTTTAAAGGCGTATGTCAGGGAGCAGAGTGCTATCCCACAAGCCTCGTGTGACCTCCTTATGAATATTCTGGACGGATTAGTTCATCACGTGATATGAACTGTGCTAGAGACTCTTTTGCCGCAGTCGAAGTCTCTAATGGACTAGAATGACCTACAAGAGCACATAGAAACAGATGACGTGCACTTCCTCTCAGTTTCAGCTGTTCGCCAGCGCAGCAGGGATGCCGCCAGCACAACACACCAGCACAACACGCCAGCGCAGCAGGGATGCCACCAGCACAACACACCAGCAGGAGCAGGACGTCGTCCATGCGACTTCAACCTTCACGGACGGCGCGCAGAACGTGAACTTCTTAATGAGCTGGTTCAATGCTCGTGCGCGTTGCATAAGCCGAAACCGGTTGCCAGGTTTTGGAGAACTTCTTGTACGTAACTGTGTTTCCCTCGAGCTTTGTTTCAACGTAATGGGCCGGTGGCCTACACACACTCTCTCTCTCTCTCTCTCTCTCTCTCTCTCTCTCTCTCTCTCTCTCTCTCTCTCTCTCTCTCAGGAGGCACGAAGCTGCTAGATGATATCTGGCTTATGTTTTTTCTGCATTTCTATGATCCTTTCTTAGTTCTTATCTTTCTCTCTCTCTCTCTCTCTCTCTCTCTCTCTCTCTCTCTCTCTCCTCTCTCTCTCTCACTCTCTCTCTCATTCTTATTCATCTACGTTCTTTAAATTAAAAAAACAACTTTATTTATGTACGTCCTGCACCATGAGTGTTGTCGTGGCACCCCATCTTTACGACGGGCAGAGCAGTAAAAACAACGCCTACAGCGAATCCACAAACATGACAACTAAACATCCTTCACGTTCCGGCTTAAGAAACGTTGACATCCATGCTTACAAAATATGACGGAAGTGGGTCGAGTCATGTCGATGGTCCCTTTGTTTTAGGCACAGCTTCATAATACAATGGTAAACCAAGATTGGTCAGAATCATAAAGGAGAAAACAAAAGTGATGGTTCTATGTAGCGACTTATTACACGAATCTGAGTCTCAAAGCGCTTTACACTTTACCCCCAATGATAGGGCCGTGGGATCAAACCGCTGCCGACGTCTGACGACAAACACGTTGACAGACATCGGACAATAACAGTCCAGCACCAGCACCATCTCCAACCCGTGGAGAATATTTGAATCCGATGCCGATTCATGGCCGTGTACAAGGGCTATCGCACCACAGTGTGCCATCTCTGATTACAAAATTCCCTCGGAGTACACAACTGCCCAGTTTTACTCGTGGATGAGGAGAGGCAATTAATAAGCGCCCTGACCGATGCAACTGTAAAGCTGTGTTCTAACTTAGCAGAGTGCCCGACGTGATCGAAGCCGAAGTGGGCTCGCGTGATTTTGTGTACGGGTGCTGCTGCATACGAATAGGCCGCAGATGTCTGGAATGTTACGCATACGTCACTGCCTTCAACACTGAGGTACATGATAAGCTTGTCGTATCACGTAGCTCATGGCTTGAACTCGGCCAGCTTCGCTCCTTTGAAGCACATTTCGAATTGAATAATGTACCGTAGCATATTAAATGAACTTGTGATGTATTCTACACGTGGCTTTGAGAAACCACGACAATTTTTTAACGGTTAGTATCTGTATCAGTAATGCTAAAAATGAGCGTTTTGTTTATGAACTGAAGGAATAAATGTTGACAAGGTTTGCTTACTCGCGACTACATAAAGAAACAAGCTTCCATTCTTATAAGATTTTTCTAACAACTAATCAGGACGCAGCATGGGCCACGACGACGAAAAAGTACACCGGACTTCAAAGTACACGATCACTGAGGTGGATTTCGAACTTAGTACTGTGATAGGGTGCACCTATCACCAAGTGTATTGTACATCTACTGTGTTCATCCTCTATTCAGTTATCCCTGCTGCAGTCTCTTCCCACCCCCTATCCTGTGTGTCAGATATATATCTGTGTGTCAGACCTCTCTGCAACCCCCCCCCTTCCCCATCCTTTGTCTAAGGCAAGCTGACCAGTTGACCGCTCTGGGACCCCTCCTCTGCTGTGGTCTGATTGTTGGCAAAGATTATAGGTTACACAAAGATAGCTCATGCCGAGCTTTTGCTATATGAAGTTACAAGACGCTGCACCTAGCGGACGGTAGTAGGAGTGAATCAAGGAAAGTGTACTCACACCGCTTAGTGACAAGACGGCGAAGAAAGCTGCCTGCTGATTGGAGGATTCTATTCAGGGAACCAATCAGAGGACTGCTTTCGTGTAGATATGGCGTATATGTCTACTCTTTGAACAATTCAATGGCGGCAGCTCTCTCCAGTTCGCGCAGAAAAAGCTATATTTTGGGATACTAGAAACCCATCCGAAGAAAATGTAAGCCATGAACAGCATTAATTTATCAAAGCTGTATGTTGAATGCATCAAAAGGTATTGAAAGGTCCTACTTTTTAACAATCGAAATGCAGGTCACAGGGCAACGCTTGATCCTAATTATAAATCTTTGCGGAAGCGGCAACTGAATTCACTTAATCGAATGATTTTCTGGCCGCAAATCACCTTCTTGACAGGTATGTATTGCTTTGCATTTCCTAAAGATATTCCACAGGGGTGTATACGTTGATAAACAAGCTTGCATTCTTAGATAATATTGAAAAATAGATCGTTCCCATTCAAACCATACCATGTAGATCTAGGTCGAGTTGGATTTCACAACGCCTGCTACAAAAAACAAAGCCAAAACACCCCCATTATTGCAGCAAATCATTTTATTACACATTACACAGTAAATTTATTCACAAACATGATCGGAACGCATCAGAAACCGTCGATAAACAAGAAGTTTTACATGTCGCTAAGAGGTGTGATTAACTTTCCTTGATTCACCAATACTACCATCCGCTTGGGGCGCAACGTGTCTCGATCCTCACGACAATGAGCTAATGAACTATCTTTGTGTAACCTATAATCTTTGTTGTTGGTGCAGCCGCCCTGTCAGTCACTCTTTATATTTAGCGTGACCCCTCGCTAGTGAGCCGTTCTCCCACTCTGACATGTGAATTGTAAATTTTGACTAGAAATCTGATGTTTCCCCTCAAGTAAGACAACCACTTGCAACGGCATTTGATTCGTTCAATAGACTGTGTTATGCTGAATGAGGCAACATTTGTAAGAAGTAATTCCAAAGCGAGTTAAGTTAAGTAATCTCTCCTTTTTGCCAAATGAAAGCACGAATCCAGGAACCAGGGTTAGGATCTGAGAAACAATCCACCCCCTGGCTCCTGTGAGGTCCGTGCATCCGCTTGTAAAGAGGGAGACGGCACACAGCCAGAGAGAACACTGCCACCACGGTCTAGAGAGACCACTGCCACCACGGTCTAGAGAGACCACTGCCACCACGGTCTTGGGTTGGTCCAGGCCATTATTATTGGGCCTCGGACCAGCCAGGAGCTCCTGTACCCATGGGTTAATAAAGTTGTATAAGGCAGCAACGACTTGTCTCATACCTGCGCCCTTCTACCATCAAGCCTCGAGCTCCTCACCGCTCGAACCTCCACCACCGGCTTTTCATCTACATCTTCACATTACACTTGCCACAAATCTCACACTCACTTCCGGCAAATCGAAACATCGGCAAAGTAGTCGTAAACATCGTCCAATTAGAACACTGGTTAAGATCCATGCAGCTTTGAAACGCCGCTACAGCGAGCAGAACCAACGGCGACTCTGTAACCGTTGATCCACAGCCTCGACATAATTTGTTCGCAGTTTTTGCATGACTATTTTATTAAACAGCACATTGACTTTGTCGTGCGAGAGATTGAGAGAGAGAAAGAGAGAGAGAGAGAGAGAGAGAGAGAGAGAGAGAGAGACAGACAGACAGACAGACAGACAGACAGACAGACAGACAGACAGACAGACAGACAGACAGACACACAGACAGAGACAGAGACAGAGAGAGACAGAGAGACACTCTGAGAGACACTTTGAGAGAGAGAGAGATAGACAGAGAGACAGAGACAGAGAGAGAGAGAGAGACAGAGAGACACAGAGAGAGAGAGAGACAGAGACACAGAGAGAGACAGAGAGACACTGAGAGAGAGAGAGACAGAGAGACAGAGAGACAAACAGACAGAGAGAGAGACTGACTTACTGACTGACTGACTGACTTTATTGTTCAGGCCACCGGCCCCTCACAAGTACATACATGACTTGCTCCCATGTTATTGTCAGGAGCTCCGCATTCTCTATCAACATTGAGAAGGTATGGCATAAACAACTGGAAGTACATAATCGCATACATTACTGTCTAGGTTGTGCAAGTGTAGCAATCATATGACGCATTATTTTCATGTACAATCAGACAGCATTGCTTTAGGTGTTTGTTCTGGACAAGTCAGACACTGATCTCGTAGCTGGAAGGCATAATAAAGGTACATTGCCACCCTGCGTGTTTTCATAAGACCACATCCATTTATTAAAAAGGTAGCATCAGTGGCCTCAGGGCATTTGAGATACTCCTTAATGTATCTGTTACGTAAATCATTGTACAAGAGACAGTCGAACAAAAAATGTTTCTCATTTTCTATTACACCACAGAAGGGGCATTGCTGGTCTTCACTATATCTGTGCGCGAACTGATTATTTCCTCGCAACTCATTTACTCCACATCTAAAACGGATCAGTACATCTCTGAATTTTTTTTATATCCATGAAATCTAGGTACTTCTCACATTCTAACGTAGTTTTGAAGGATCTATACATTCGGAATCTTTCGCTATCGTATATTTTGCTGTTCCACGTCTGCCTGTTACAATCAAGCAACCTAATTTTCAGCTTGTTTTGAAGGCTTCTTTCGGTAGTAGTAATGCCTCCACTCCTCCAGATATACGCATATTTGGCCTTACACAAAGTATCTTCAACTGATTTGGCCCAATGGAATTTATCTGGGATCTTTGCATTGGCTAGCATGAGGTAGGCTTGCTTAGGTAGCCTGTTATCAGACATTTTGGTCAGTTTTAGCCAGTATTTGATAGCTTGCATTGCACTATTAATGGCGAGAGGAAACCTTCCCGTTTCTCTATATACCAAGCTGTTAGGCGTTCTGCAGTCCACCTTTAGGAAACGCTTGCAAGCAAACATATGTGCTTTTTCTATGGGTTTGTGTTACTTTAGGCCCCATATCTCTGAAGCATACAGTAAAGAAGGCTGAACTTGTGCATCATATAGTCGGAAAAATAGTTTAGGTTTCATGTTTTTAAGACTCCACATCAATTTAAACAAATGCATTGTTTTTTGTTTCGCTGGGGTAGCCAGACTGTCCAAGGATATTGTTGTTGAGAGTTTTGTAGAGACAATATAACCCAGATATTTATAGCTGTTTACCACCTCAAGTTGTTTCCCATTTAACACCAATTTTTCACCTTGAGCTAAATGTCCTCTCCGGAAAACCATGACCTTCGTCTTGCTTGTGTTTATTTCTAGGCCAATGCGTTGTGACGCATGCGCAAGATTGTTAATCTGTGTTTGAAGTCCTGTGGGTGAGGTCTACAGAAGTGTCACATCATCCGCAAATATGAGGAGATAAAGCTCCGACTTTCCACTTAACATTTGAATACCGTGTTTACCGTACATAGTCTGCTACTTGGTTGATGTAGAGAGAAAACAGCACTCACACAAGTGCACATGGACACGCAAGCCGTTTCTTCACCCTTCTGTAAAAGTCTCTCAATCTATAACGGACGAAGGGACCAAAACCTCTGTCTCCTAAGCCTTTCATTGTCTCTCCAACCCTCGTCTCCTTGTGGTGCGCTTTTTGCTGCACTGGCGTGTACCAGAATTCAATCGTACCTTCTGCCCTGCACACTGTCAAGTACAAAAAACCTTTTTACGCCCAGTTATATCACCACGACACACACGCACTTGCCCGAACTCTCAGTGCAAACATGACTTCTTGACCTGAGCCGCACACTTAAATTCCATGACCCGTTTTGAGACTTTCCTCGCACAAGGACACGCACGTGAGTATAGGGATGGGGTGGGGGGTTAGAGGTAGGTCGGATGGAGGGTGGGTTTGTCAGCCGGCGGCCAGGTTTGCAGGACCAGGGGCGGGTTTCAAAATAGGTAGTCGATCTTGGTCGCAAGATCTTGCTTCGCAGTAAGAGCTAGCTAAAAAAGAAACTACCCCAGCGGCGAGCGAACGACCGAGACTAGGGTTTATGTTTTGTGACGCTTCGACACTGAAAATATTCGATAATTCGTTCTCCGCTGACTCATGTGTGCCTTAATTTGTCACCTCGCTGCAATCTCAGCTGGATAATTGAAGTAGATTACGATTTTTTTCTTTATTGTGTGCACGATGTGTGGTTGACGGTGAGAAATCCTGCATTAAGTTCGAATTGAAAATTATCTCGCAAAGAGACGTAACTCTACATTCTGACCTCCCTTTGCGTAAAGGAAAATCGCTAGTGCGCGGTAGTGTACATAGGGTCTTTGACTGCACTAGGCCCAGGAGTCACTTATCAGGGCATAGGTAGTGGTAATAAAAATGTTCAATTTACACAATAACCTCAAACCTTACCGTAAACCAAGAAAGTTAAAGTTAACCGAAGACTCGTCCAAAAACGTCACTCCTAGTGACACGATGCTCATGCTGTCCGCCATCTTGAATCTCACTAGCTAGGCACCTCTCAAGCCATTCTAGTAAACTAGAGATTTCGCCTACCGGCAAAAGTATCTCTAGCACAGTTCACATCACGTGATGGAAGGTTTTCAGCCAATTAATGCAAGCGGAGGTCACACGAGAGGCTTGTGGGTTAGCCGATGTGCTCCCTGACATATACGCCGTTAAAGTAGTTCTAGGACTATTTCGCACAAAACTCTTAACTTACTCTTGTTGAGACAACAAACAAGCGTTTATTCGATACAAAAAAATGTTTGTGTTGAAATGGAAACAAGTTTTTACATCTGAATGATTTCTGTAAAAAGTGGAGAGAAAAATAGTATCAGAACGAACTATTTTTGGCGCAAGGTTGTAATGCCAAGGGTCAAGCCTTTTACGCATTCATTGCGAACTGTGCCAGAGTCAATACTACTGACTCGGGTTTACAGAATGCTCTCAAGCTGCCTCGCTCAATCTACGCTCGTCTACGATTGGCTCGCGAGCAAGCAAAGAATGAAACTGCCCAATTGGCGAGATCTGCGTAGATCCACCGAGATCTTCGCATTTTGAAACCCGCCCCAGTAACCTGTGTGAAAAACACAGCAAGGCAAGCTCAGCTCTTGGGCACACAAGGCCGCCATGACACTAAGCAAGCGAGTTACACAAGCGAGTTTTGTATGTCTTCAGTAAATGTTGCCAGTGTGACCTTCTGAGACTGGAAGGCATCCTCTATGACCTGGCTAAGGTGTGTTGACTGGTCCTCCGTACTTCTGAACTTTCGGAAGCCGCCCTGCTCTGGGACGATGCTGCTCCCAGATTTCAGGTGCAGCTGCATGCGCTGGTTGACAATGGACTCATCCTTGGAAGCTCCCGGACGTGGGTCCTGAATGAAAAGTGTGACCAGCACGTGATGTCACTTGCTGAACTGCCAATACGTAACAACAGGTTCAGACACGTCCACCCCCCACCCCCCTCTTCTCCAATCCCCAATACCCTCATGGACACATGTGTCCTCATCTTTCTTCTTCCGCTTCAATTTCATGTGCACGAAGCCACACATACAGACATAAACAAAATGCTTTCACTTAACCCCTCCATGTGCTCATTCTAGTAAACTAGAGATTTCGCCTACCGGCAAAAGTATACTACTCAATACTACTGACTCGGGTTTACAGAATGCCATGTGCTAACCCCAAAACGCACTCCAAACTCTCTCTCTCTCTCTCTCTCTCTCTCTCTCTCTCTCTCTCTCTCTCTCTCTCTCTTTTTCTCTCTCTCTCTCTCATTATCTTTTTCATTCTCTTTCTATCTTTCTCATTCTTTTTCTTTCTCTCTCTCTCATTCTCTCTTCTTTCTCTCTCATTCTCTTTCTCATTCTTTATTTTTCTCTCATTCTCTCTTTCTCGTTTTTTCTTTCTCATTCTCTCTTTCTCATTCTCACACTCTCTCTCTCTCTATCTCTCTTTCACGCACGTGCACGCACACACACACACACACACACACACACACACACACATCCAAACACACACACACACACACACACACACACACACACACACACACACACACACACACACACACACACACACACACACACACACACACACGCGCACACACACACACTCCGTTCAAGTATTATAAATAAATCAAAATGAGTCCTTTGGTTTGAACAGCCTTCCTGTACAATGGTGATGCAGATTTCATTTCTTCAGTAAATAACGAGTCCCGGAATATAGGAAATTCTTGCAAAGCATTTCAACTGTGACAAGACTCACTCACAACCTGTGCTGCACCATTCTAGTTCACTAGAGTTTTCCCCTACTGGCAAAAGTATCTCTAGCCCAGTTGACATCACGTGGTGGAAGGTTTTCGTCCAATTAATTCAAATGGAGGTCACACGAGAGGCTTGTGGGAAAGCCGATCTGCTATCTGATATACGCCGTTAAAATAGTTCTAAGACTATTTCGCACAAAACTCATAACTTACGGTACTCTTGTTGAGGCAATAAACAAGCGTTTATTCGATAAGATAAAATGTTTGCGTTGAAATGGAAGCGAGTTTTGACATCTGAATGATTTCTGTAAAAAGATGAAACGAAAAATAGTATCAGAACGACCTATTTTTGACGCAATGCTGTAACGCGAAGGGTCAAGTCTATTACGCATTCATTGCGAACTGTGCTCGGGTTCACAGAATGGGGAGCTGTAGCTCTACAGCTGTCTCTAATCCCTTTATCTCTGCTCCACATATTAGGCGCGGATTTGCATGTTTGTCTGGTGTGACGTCATACAAAATGGTGATCCCCGTCTCGTAAACGTCGCAAAGTCCATTTAAAGACCAGCACGAAATGTTTTTCTTTCTTTCAATGTTTGTCAAACGGTTATTCAAGAGATATAATGTAGTAAAAGCATTAGTTGATCAAAATGTAAAGACTTTTTGAAAAATAGAATTTTGTTTATTCCTGACGTGTGGAGCTGTGCGCACGAAGTAGAAAGCCGATTGTTGCACTGATTTTACTTTCACGAACTCCTCCAGGGCGCCACTGGCTGTGTTTATGTTCTTGTATTTCTTAATGTTTTGGCGACAGTTACAATTGCTTCCGTGACGTACTCGGAAAGAAGTCATGCAGGTCAAGGCCAATCGAACATATTGTGAACATGCAGTGACCATGCTTCCCAGCTTCCAAACGAGTCAGGACTCCTATCCAGTGATTAGAGACAGCTGTAGAGACGGATGTAGAGACGGATGTAGAGACAGATGTAGAGACGGCAGTAGAGACAGCTGTAGAGACAGCTGTAGAGACGGATGTAGAGACGGATGTAGAGACGGATGTAGAGACAGTTGTAGAGACGGATGTAGAGACGGCTGTAGAGACAGCTGTAGAGACAGATGTAGAGACAGCTGTAGAGACGGATGTAGTGACGGCTGTAGAGACAGCTGTACAGACGGCTGTAGAGACGGCTGTAGAGACGGATGTAGAGACGGCTGTAGAGAAACAGCTGTAGAGACGGCTGTAGAGACGGCTGTAGAGACGGATGTAGAGACGGCTGTAGAGACAGCTGTAGAGACGGATGTAGAGACGGCTGTAGAGACGGCTGTAGAGACGGCTGTAGAGACGGCTGTAGAGACGGATGTAGAGACGGCTGTAGAGACAGCTGTAGAGACGGATGTAGAGACGGCTGTAGAGACAGCTGTAGAGACAGATGTAGAGACAGCTGTAGAGACGGCTGTAGAGACAGCTGTAGAGACAGCTGTAGAGACAGCTGTAGAGACAGCTGTAGAGACGGCTGTAGAGACAGCTGTAGAGACAGATGTAGAGACAGCTGTAGAGACGGATGTAGAGACGGCTGTATAGACAGCTGTAGAGACGGCTGTAGAGACGGCTGTAGAGACGGATGTAGAGACGGCTGTAGAGAAACAGCTGTAGAGACGGCTGTAGAGACGGCTGTAGAGACGGCTGTAGAGACGGCTGTAGAGACAGCTGTAGAGACGGCTGTAGAGACAGCTGTAGAGACAGCTGTAGAGACACAGCTCCCAGCTTCCACACGAGTCAGGACTCCTGTCCAGTGATTAGAGACAGCTGTAGAGACAGCTGTAGAGACAGCTGTAGAGACAGCTGTAGAGACGGCTGTAGAGACGGCTGTAGAGACGGCTGTAGAGACAGCTGTAGAGACGGCTGTAGAGACGGCTGTAGAGACAGCTGTAGAGACGGCTGCAGAGACGGCTGTAGAGACAGCTGTAGAGACAGCTGTAGAGACAGCTGTAGAGACAACTGTAGAGACGGCTGTAGAGACGGCTGTAGAGACAGCTGTAGAGACGGCTGTAGAGACAGCTGTAGAGACGGCTGTAGAGACAGCTGTAGAGACGGCTGTAGAGACGGCTGTAGAGACAGCTGTAGAGACGGCTGTAGAGACGGCTGTAGAGACAGCTGTAGAGACAGCTGTAGAGACGGCTGTAGAGACGGCTGTAGAGACAGCTGTAGAGACGGCTGTAGAGACAGCTGTAGAGACAGCTGTAGAGACAACTGTAGAGACCGCTGTAGAGACAGCTGTAGAGACAGCTGTAGAGACAACTGTAGAGACCGCTGTAGAGACAGCTGTAGAGACGGCTGTAGAGACGGCTTCAGAGACGGTTGTAGAGGCAGCTGTAGAGACGGCTGTAGAGACGGCTTTAAAGACGGTTGTAGAGGCAGCTGTAGAGACAGCTGTAGAGACAGCTGTAGAGACGGCTGTAGAGACGGCTGTAGAGACGGCTGTAGAGACGGCTGTAGAGACGGCTGTAGAGACAGCTGTAGAGACGGCTGTAGAGACAACTGTAGAGACGGCTGTAGAGACGGCTGTAGAGACGGCTGTAGAGACGGCTGTAGAGACAGCTGTAGAGACGGCTGTAGAGACAGCTGTAGAGACAGCTGTAGAGACGGCTGTAGAGACGGCTGTAGAGACGGCTGTAGAGACGGCTGTAGAGACGGCTGTAGAGACGGCTGTAGAGACAGCTGTAGAGACGGCTGTAGAGACAGCTGTAGAGACAGCTGTAGAGACGGCTGTAGAGACGGCTGTAGAGACGGCTGTAGAGACAGCTGTAGAGACAGCTGTAGAGACAGCTGTAGAGACAGCTGTAGAGACGGCTGTAGAGACGGCTGTAGAGACGGCTGTAGAGACGGCTGTAGAGACAGCTGTAGAGACGGCTGTAGAGACGGCTGTAGAGACAGCTGTAGAGACGGCTGTAGAGACGGCTGTAGAGACGGCTGTAGAGACGGCTGTAGAGACGGATGTAGAGACAGCTGTAGAGACAGCTGTAGAGACAGCTGTAGAGACAGCTGTAGAGACGGCTGTAGAGACGGCTGTAGAGACGGCTGTAGAGACGGCTGTAGAGACGGCTGTAGAGACGGCTGTAGAGACAGCTGTAGAGACAGCTGTAGAGACAACTGTAGAGACGGCTGTAGAGACGGCTGTAGAGACGGCTGTAGAGACGGCTGTAGAGACGGCTGTAGAGACGGCTGTAGAGACAGCTGTAGAGACAGCTGTAGAGACAGCTGTAGAGACAGCTGTAGAGACAGCTGTAGAGACAGCTGTAGAGACGGCTGTAGAGACGGCTGTAGAGACGGCTGTAGAGACAGCTGTAGAGACGGCTGTAGAGACGGCTGTAGAGACAGCTGTAGAGACAGCTGTAGAGACGGCTGTAGAGACAGCTGTAGAGACGGCTGTAGAGACGGCTGTAGAGACAGCTGTAGAGACGGCTGTAGAGACGGCTGTAGAGACAGCTGTAGAGACAACTGTAGAGACGGCTGTAGAGACGGCTGTAGAGACAGCTGTAGAGACGGCTGTAGAGACAGCTGTAGAGACGGCTGTAGAGACAGCTGTAGAGACGGCTGTAGAGACGGCTGTAGAGACGGCTGTAGAGACAGCTGTAGAGACAGCTGTAGAGACGGCTGTAGAGACGGCTGTAGAGACAGCTGTAGAGACAGCTGTAGAGACAGCTGTAGAGACAGCTGTAGAGACAGCTGTAGAGACACAGCTCCCAGCTTCCAAACGAGTCAGGACACCTGTCAAGTGATTAGAGACAGCTGTAGAGACGGCTATAGAGACGGCTGTAGGGAAGGCTGTAGAGACACAGCTCCCAGCTTCCAAACGAGTCAGGACACCTGTCCAGTGATTAGAGACAGCTGTAGAGACGGCTGTAGAGACGGCTGTAGAGACGGCTGTAGAGACAGCTGTAGAGACAGCTGTAGAGACGGCTGTAGAGACAGCTGTAGAGACGGCTGTAGAGACGGCTGTTGAGACGGCTGTGGAGACGGCTGTAGAGACAGCTGTAGAGACGGATGTAGAGACGGCTGTAGAGACGGCTGTAGAGACAGCTGTAGAGACGGCTGTAGAGACGGCTGTAGAGACGGCTGTAGAGACGGCTGTAGAGACAGCTGTAGAGACGGCTGTAGAGACAGCTGTAGAGACGGCTGTAGAGACGGCTGTAGAGACGGCTGTAGAGACGGCTGTAGAGACGGCTGTAGAGACGGCTGTAGAGACGGCTGTAGAGATAGCTGTAGAGAAGGATGTAGAGACGGATGTAGAGACGGATGTAGAGACAACTGTAGAGACAGCTGCAGAGACGGCTGTAGAGACGGCTGTAGAGACAGCTGTAGAGACAGCTGTAGAGACGGCTGTAGAGACAGCTGTAGAGACAGCTGTAGAGACGGCTGTAGAGGCAGCTGTAGAGACGGATGTAGAGACGGATGTAGAGACATCTGCAGAGACAGCTGTAGAGACGGATGTAGAGACAGCTGTAGAGACGGCTGTAGAGACGGATGTAGAGACGGATGTAGAGACGGATGTAGAGACAGCTGTAGAGACAGCTGTAGAGACGGCTGTAGAGACAGCTGTAGAGACGGATGTAGAGACGGATGTAGAGACAGCTGTAGAGACAGCTGTAGAGACGGCTGTAGAGACAGCTGTAGAGACGGCTGTAGAGGCAGCTGTAGAGACGGATGTAGAGACGGATGTAGAGACATCTGCAGAGACAGCTGTAGAGACGGATGTAGAGACAGCTGTAGAGACAGCTGTAGAGACGGCTGTAGAGACAGCTGTAGAGACGGCTGTAGAGACAGCTGTAGAGACGGCTGTAGAGACGGCTGTAGGGGCAGCTGTAGAGAAACAGCTCCCAGCTTCCAAACGAGTCAGGACACCTGTCCAGTGATTAGAGACAGCTGTAGAGACGGATGTAGAGACAGCTGTAGAGACGGCTGTAGAGACGGATGTAGAGACAGCTGCAGAGACAGCTGTAGAGACGGCTGTAGAGACAGCTGTAGAGACAGCTGTAGAGACAGCTGTAGAGACGGCTGTAGAGACAGCTGTAGAGACAGCTGTAGAGACAGCTGTAGAGACGGATGTAGAGACAGCTGTAGAGACGGATGTAGAGACAGCTGTAGAGACGGCTGTAGAGACCGCTGTAGAGACGGCTGTAGAGACAGCTGTAGAGACGGATGTAGAGACAGCTGTAGAGACGGCTGTAGAGACAGCTGTAGAGACGGATGTAGAGACAGCTGTAGAGACGGATGTAGAGACAGCTGTAGAGACGGATGTAGAGACAGCTGTAGAGACGGCTGTAGAGACGGATGTAGAGACAGCTGTAGAGACAGCTGTAGAGACAGCTGTAGAGAAACAGCTCCCAGCTTCCAAACGAGTCAGGACACCTGTCCAGTGATTAGAGACAGCTGTAGAGAGAGCTGTAGAGACGGCTGTAGAGACGACTGTAGAGACGGCTGTAGAGACAGCTGTAGAGACGGCTGTAGAGACGGCTGTAGAGACAGCTGTAGAGACGGCTGTAGAGACAGCTGTAGAGACAGCTGTAGAGACAGCTGTAGAGACGGCTGTAGAGACAGCTGTAGAGACAGCTGTAGAGACGGCTGTAGAGACGGCTGTAGAGACAGCTGTAGAGACGGCTGTAGAGACAGCTGTAGAGACGGCTGTAGAGACAGCTGTAGAGACGGCTGTAGAGACAGCTGTAGAGACAGCTGTAGAGACAGCTGTAGAGACAGCTGTAGAGACAGCTGTAGAGACAGCTGTAGAGACAGCTGTAGAGACAGCTGTAGAGACAGCTGTAGAGACAGCTGTAGAGACAGCTGTAGAGACAGCTGTAGAGACAGCTGTAGAGACAGCTGTAGAGACAGCTGTAGAGACAGCTGTAGAGACAGCTGTAGAGACAGCTGTAGAGACGGCTGTAGAGACAGCTGTAGAGACGGCTGTAGAGACAGCTGTAGAGACAGCTGTAGAGACAGCTGTAGAGACAGCTGTAGAGACAGCTGTAGAGACGGCTGTAGAGACAGCTGTAGAGACAGCTGTAGAGACAGCTGTAGAGACGGCTGTAGAGACGGCTGTAGAGACGGCTGTAGAGACAGCTGTAGAGACAGCTGTAGAGACAGCTGTAGAGACGGCTGTAGAGACGGCTGTAGAGACAGCTGTAGAGACGGCTGTAGAGACAGCTGTAGAGACGGCTGTAGAGACAGCTGTAGAGACGGCTGTAGAGACAGCTGTAGAGACGGCTGTAGAGACAGCTGTAGAGACGGCTGTAGAGACAGCTGTAGAGACACAGCTCCTAGCTTAGAACGAGTGCAGAGACTGCCTGTAGAGACAGCTGTAGAGACGGCTGTAGAGACAGCTGTAGAGACAGCTGTAGAGACAGCTGTAGAGACAGCTGTAGAGACAGCTGTAGAGACGGCTGTAGAGACAGCTGTAGAGACGGCTGTAGAGACAGCTGTAGAGACGGCTGTAGAGACACAGCTCACAGCTTCCACACGAGTCAGGACTCCTGTCCAGTGATTACAGCGCTTGGCCGCCGTCGCTCGTGGCTCGCGCTAACATCGTTCGAGACTGCCCGGATTCTGGAGTTATGTCATCGTGCAAGGCGGATAACCCGCATTGCTTCTCCCCACCCAGGGGTAAAACCGGGTACCTGTGAAAAGAATGATGGCATATATATATATATATATATTCGAAATGTGTTTTTCACACAACTTCGTAGTAAATTCAATGTAGAATATTACTGTATGGTTTGTTTCTGGAGGAAAAAAGTATTTCATAGTAAAAATAATTGGGAGGAAGACACAGACTGTCAGCTGTCATTATGAGGAATGAGAACATCAAATGCAATTTTCTCAGTTTCCAGGTTTTAACCGCAATGTGTTAGATTTCAGACATCATATCTCTGTGCTATGAAGTTTTACTTCCTTGACATTTGGCATATTTGGTTCATACAGAGTGCTTCATGAGACGACCCATAATTAAAGCTGCATGTTTCTGTATGTCAGACCTTGAATATGTAATTAGCAACTCAATTTATGTAACTGCAGATGTGAAATTGTGTTAAAATGAAATGCTCAGAGTAGTTGTCTTCATTTTGTGTCGGGACATGCTACCCAATGTAATGTACTTTTGTGTAAAATTACAAGTTTCTATCATGAGCTTCTTTTCTGGTATTATGTTTCACAAACTGGCAAAAATGTTTGTATTAGCAGCCATATTGGAACGATAATTAGCATAATTTCTGCAAACACATCACGAGTAGACAGCACTTTAAAAAGTACAGCCTGTCGGGTGAGAAAATTGGATACCCCAAAAATTCTACTGACAAAAAGTGATGGTTATACTGAGTACTTCTACATTAACGATTGAATGCGTGCAGCCATGAGCTAGCATCGGATCGGAATACTCTCCATGGACGGCTGTGAGGATGGAGCTTGGAGCTGGTACCTGACTGTGAGCGTCTCATTTGTCTGTCAGCTGTGCTTGTCAGGCGCCAGGAAAAAATTACCAGAGACGGGTTCACCCGGGTAACCTGAAAATAGTAGTAGCCACGTGAGACCCTCCATCTTTGAAGAATAAGAACTGGAATGCATATAGTAGAAGAGTATGTGACCGTACTTATTGAGGGTCGATGATGGCAAAAAATTGCATCAGACCATTAAGATAGTTTAATTACAACTAAAATCACCGAAAATATTAACAATGGATAAGTTTTACTTTATTAATTTGTACACAGACCCGAAAACGATTTGTAAACAAACGCTGATGGAGGGTAATGTCCAACGCCGTAGCTGGCAGGAGTGCACAGTCTAAATGAATGACGAAACCTGTCGACGACTGGAGTTACAAGTACGTTCTTCAATGAGCAGAGCCTAAACGCGACAGCATTCGCTTTTAGCGGTAGTGATGCGCCGCCTCGACCATGCACAAGCGCAATGACACAGATGACACATTGGCTCGTGAGCTGTCGATCACTGATCGTACCAAAGTAAACATTCTGATCAAAGTGTGATTTCATATATGATGTAAAGCTCTTATGTAATCCGAGAAAAGTCTACAGTTCTGGATTGAATAGGCGGTTCCGTTTGCCTGACAAAACGAGAATGAAGAATCCGATTCGCACAGTTGGTATGAGATGATTTGGCGATGACTAACGATCTCCGTTCTATCACGGCAAATGAGTCTGAAATTGAAACCGCTATCGACTAATCGAATGCGGTCGCGTGTAGGCTCAGCTGGAGAAGATTGTAGCTGTGACTCCAGCCGCCGACAGGTTTCGTTATTCATCACACTTCCATTGTGCACGCCTGACAGCCAGCTACGGCGTCGGGACACTCATTTCGATCAGCGTGTTTGTTTACAGATCGTTTTCGGGTCTGTGTACAATTATAAAAGTAAAAATTATCCATCATCAATATTCTCGATGGTTTATAGTTATAATCAAACTATCTTAGTGGTTTGGTGCAATTTGTTACCGGGGCGGATCTGGGTTTTGAAAGGGGGGGGTGCAAAGTTCTTTTTTGTTTTGTTTTGTATCTTATCAGCGAAGGCGCGAAGCGCCGAACCGACGGCGCGAAGCGCCGAGCA
>JAWQFJ010025730.1:17500-27500 GCA_034096865.1 Theodoxus fluviatilis | reverse complement strand
TACTGAAATTTCACAAGTCATTTTCTGGAGAAAGTTTCTAAATGAAAATATTTTAATTCAACATTGCGTAGTAAGTAGAAATGTGCTCTCTGCAGTCAGTTGTCTAACCATTTTCAGCTCTTATTGGGAGGATGAAAATGTGGATTGTAAAGTTAATGTCTGTAAAAACGGATCTTCCAGCAAGTCACATGGACACTTCAATTACAGTGTGTTCCTGTGACAACCCTATTCAAAAGCTAACTAGCTTTGCGAGTGCACCAGTACTGACCCATGTGCAAACACAGGCTATAATGACAAGCAACAGAACCTTCATTGTGTGCGAGTAAGATGTTTTTCTGCCCTGAATCCAGCTACGGATATCCCCCACACTTCGGTTAGGTAAGGTCTGACAAAAGAGAGGGTGAGAGTGTGACGTACACAAAGGAGAGCCGAGCTCGGTGGGAAGAGGTATACTCGAAACATTAACCCACTTTCCAACAGTTGCTACCGACCCGTCCTGCCTCCCTTTGTCACCGAGTTCTGCAGTGGCCTGCATTGCTGGCTCTGTAGATGCTCTGCTGACTGCCTTTCTTCTCCGCACGTTCCTCCCCTCTTGCCCTGCGCTGCTCCACCTGCTTCTTTTCTCCCCTGCCTATGCTCCTCTCTCCCTCCTGCTTCTACTACTTGTATTCCTCCTGCTTCTACTTCTCTCCCCCTGCTTCTACTTCTTCTCTCCCTCCTGCTTCTACTTCTTCTTTCCCCCCTGCTTCTGCTTCTTCTCTCCCTCCTGCTTCTACTACTTTTATTCTTCCTGCTTCTACTTCTTCTCTCCCCCCTGCTTCTACTTCTTCTCTCCTCTCTGCTTCTACTAATTTTATTCCTCCTGCTTCTACTTCTTCTCTCCCCCCTGCTTCTACTTCTTCTCTCCCCCCTGCTTCTGCTTCTTCTCTCTCTCCTGCTTCTACTTCTTCTCTCCCCCCTGCTTCTACTACTTTTATTCCTCCTGCTTCTACTTCTTCTCTCCCTCCTGCTTCTACTACTTTTATTCCTCCTGCTTCTACTTCTTCTCTCCCTCCTGCTTCTGCTTCTTCTCTCCCTCCTGCTTCTGCTTCTTCTCTCCCTCCTGCTTCTGCTTCTTCTCTCCCTCCTGCTTCTACTTCTTCTCTCCCTCCTGCTTCTACTTCTTCTCTCCCTCCTGCTTCTACTTCTTCTCTCCCTCCTGCTTCTACTTCTTCTCTCCCTCCTGCTTCTGCTTCTTCTCTCCCTCCTGCTTCTGCTTCTTCTCTTCCTCCTGCTTCTGCTTCTTCTCTCTCTCCTGCTTCTACTTCTTCTCTCCCTCCTGCTTCTACTTCTTCTCTCCCCCTGCTTCTACTTCTTCTCTCCCTCCTGCTTCTACTTCTTCTCTCCCTCCTGCTTCTGCTTCTTCTCTCCCTCCTGCTTCTACTTCTTCTCTCCCTCCTGCTTCTGCTTCTTCTCTCCCTCCTGCTTCTGCTTCTTCTCTCCCTCCTGCTTCTACTTCTTCTCTCCCTCCTGCTTCTACTTCTTCTCTCCCTCTCCTGCTTCTACTACTTCTCTCCCTCCTGCTTCTACTTCTTCTCTCCCTCCTGCTTCTACTTCTTCTCTCCCTCCTGCTTCTACTTCTTCTCTCCCTCCTGCTTCTACTTCTTCTCTCCTCCTGCTTCTACTTCTTCTCTCCCTCCTGCTTCTACTTCTTCTCTCCCTCCTGCTTCTACTTCTTCTCTCCCTCCTGCTTCTACTTCTTCTCTCCCTCCTGCTTCTGCTTCTTCTCTCCCTCCTGCTTCTACTTCTTCTCTCCCTCCTGCTTCTACTTCTTCTCTCCCTCCTGCTTCTACTTCTTCTCTCCCTCCTGCTTCTACTTCTTCTCTCCCTCCTGCTTCTACTTCTTCTCTCCCTCCTGCTTCTACTTCTTCTCTCCCTCCTGCTTCTACTTCTTCTCTCCCTCCTGCTTCTACTTCTTCTCTCCCTCCTGCTTCTACTTCTTCTCTCCCTCCTGCTTCTACTTCTTCTCTCCCTCCTGCTTCTGCTTCTTCTCTCCCTCCTGCTTCTGCTTCTTCTCTCCCTCCTGCTTCTACTTCTTCTCTCCCTCCTGCTTCTACTACTTTTATTCCTCCTGCTTCTACTTCTTCTCTCCCTCCTGCTTCTACTTCTTCTCTCCCTCCTGCTTCTACTTCTTCTCTCCCTCCTGCTTCTACTTCTTCTCTCCCTCCTGCTTCTACTACTTTTATTCCTCCTGCTTCTACTTCTTCTCTCCCTCCTGCTTCTACTTCTTCTCTCCCTCCTGCTTCTACTTCTTCTCTCCCTCCTGCTTCTACTACTTCTATTCCTCCTGCTTCTACTTCTTCTCTCCCTCCTGCTTCTGCTTCTTCTCTCCCTCCTGCTTCTACTTCTTCTCTCCCTCCTGCTTCTACTTCTTCTCTCCCTCCTGCTTCTACTTCTTCTCTCCCTCCTGCTTCTACTTCTTCTCTCCCTCCTGCTTCTACTTCTTCTCTCCCTCCTGCTTCTACTTCTTCTCTCCCTCCTGCTTCTACTTCTTCTCTCCCTCCTGCTTCTACTTCTTCTCTCCCTCCTGCTTCTACTTCTTCTCTCCCTCCTGCTTCTACTTCTTCTCTCCCTCCTGCTTCTACTTCTTCTCTCCCTCCTGCTTCTACTTCTTCTCTCCCTCCTGCTTCTACTTCTTCTCTCCCTCCTGCTTCTACTTCTTCTCTCCCTCCTGCTTCTACTTCTTCTCTCCCTCCTGCTTCTACTTCTTCTCTCCCTCCTGCTTCTACTTCTTCTCTCCCTCCTGCTTCTACTTCTTCTCTCCCTCCTGCTTCTACTTCTTCTCTCCCTCCTGCTTCTACTTCTTCTCTCCCTCCTGCTTCTACTTCTTCTCTCCCTCCTGCTTCTACTTCTTCTCTCCCTCCTGCTTCTACTTCTTCTCTCCCTCCTGCTTCTACTTCTTCTCTCCCTCCTGCTTCTACTTCTTCTCTCCCTCCTGCTTCTACTTCTTCTCTCCCTCCTGCTTCTACTTCTTCTCTCCCTCCTGCTTCTACTTCTTCTCTCCCTCCTGCTTCTACTTCTTCTCTCCCTCCTGCTTCTACTTCTTCTCTCCCTCCTGCTTCTACTTCTTCTCTCCCTCCTGCTTCTACTTCTTCTCTCCCTCCTGCTTCTACTTCTTCTCTCCCTCCTGCTTCTACTTCTTCTCTCCCTCCTGCTTCTACTTCTTCTCTCCCTCCTGCTTCTACTTCTTCTCTCCCTCCTGCTTCTACTTCTTCTCTCCCTCCTGCTTCTACTTCTTCTCTCCCTCCTGCTTCTACTTCTTCTCTCCCTCCTGCTTCTACTTCTTCTCTCCCTCCTGCTTCTACTTCTTCTCTCCCTCCTGCTTCTACTTCTTCTCTCCCTCCTGCTTCTACTTCTTCTCTCCCTCCTGCTTCTACTTCTTCTCTCCCTCCTGCTTCTACTTCTTCTCTCCCTCCTGCTTCTACTTCTTCTCTCCTCCTGCTTCTACTTCTTCTCTCCCTCCTGCTTCTACTTCTTCTCTCCCTCCTGCTTCTACTTCTTCTCTCCCTCCTGCTTCTACTTCTTCTCTCCCTCCTGCTTCTACTTCTTCTCTCCCTCCTGCTTCTACTTCTTCTCTCCCTCCTGCTTCTACTTCTTCTCTCCCTCCTGCTTCTACTTCTTCTCTCCCTCCTGCTTCTACTTCTTCTCTCCCTCCTGCTTCTACTTCTTCTCTCCCTCCTGCTTCTGCTTCTTCTCTCCCTCCTGCTTCTACTTCTTCTCTCCCTCCTGCTTCTACTTCTTCTCTCCCTCCTGCTTCTACTTCTTCTCTCCCTCCTGCTTCTACTTCTTCTCTCCCTCCTGCTTCTACTTCTTCTCTCCCTCCTGCTTCTACTTCTTCTCTCCCTCCTGCTTCTACTTCTTCTCTCCCTCCTGCTTCTACTTCTTCTCTCCCTCCTGCTTCTGCTTCTTCTCTCCCTCCTGCTTCTGCTTCTTCTCTCCCTCCTGCTTCTGCTTCTTCTCTCCCCCTGCTTCTACTTCTTCTCTCCCTCCTGCTTCTACTTCTTCTCTCCTCCTGCTTCTACTTCTTCTCTCCCTCCTGCTTCTGCTTCTTCTCTCCCTCCTGCTTCTACTTCTTCTCTCCCTCCTGCTTCTACTTCTTCTCTCCCTCCTGCTTCTGCTTCTTCTCTCCCTCCTGCTTCTACTTCTTCTCTCCCTCCTGCTTCTACTTCTTCTCTCCCTCCTGCTTCTGCTTCTTCTCTCCCTCCTGCTTCTACTTCTCTCCCTCCTGCTTCTGCTTCTTCTCTCCCTCCTGCTTCTACTTCTTCTCTCCTCCTGCTTCTACTTCTTCTCTCCCTCCTGCTTCTACTTCTTCTCTCCCTCCTGCTTCTACTTCTTCTCTCCCTCCTGCTTCTACTTCTTCTCTCCCTCCTGCTTCTACTTCTTCTCTCCCTCCTGCTTCTACTTCTTCTCTCCCTCCTGCTTCTACTTCTTCTCTCCCTCCTGCTTCTACTTCTTCTCTCCCTCCTGCTTCTACTTCTCTCCTTCCTGCTTCTACTTCTTCTCTCCCTCCTGCTTCTGCTTCTTCTCTCCCTCCTGCTTCTGCTTCTTCTCTCCCCCCTGCTTCTGCTTCTTCTCTCCCTCCTGCTTCTGCTTCTTCTCTCCCCCCTGCTTCTACTTCTTCTCTCCCTCCTGCTTCTACTTCTTCTCTCCCTCCTGCTTCTGCTTCTTCTCTCCCCCCTGCTTCTACTTTTTCTCTCCCTCCTGCTTCTTCTTCTTCTTTTCTCCCTTCTGCTTCTGCTTCTTATATTCCTCCTGATTCTACTTCTTCTCTCCCTCTTACTTTAACTTCGTTGCTTCATCCTGCATTCACTTCTTCTGTTTCTCCTGGTTCTTTCATTCCTCCTGCTTCTGCTTCCTCTCTCCTACCCCCTGCTTCTTCTCCGTCTATTCCTTCTGCTTCTTTTAATCCTCATGCTTCAAATCATTCCGTCCCTGCTCCTGTTTCTCCTGTTCGTATTGCGCCTGTTGGTCTTACTATTCATGCATTTCTTGCTCCTGTTGCCTCATGCTGCTGCTGCTGCTGCTGCTGTTGTTGCTGCTGCTGCTGCTTCTGCTGTGGAGGAGGAGGGTGGGAGGAGGAGGGCGAGTGGGGGAGGAGGAGGGCGAGTGGGGGGGGGGGAGGAGGAGGAGGAGGAGGAGGAGGAGGAGTAGGAGGGAGTGGGGAGGAGGAGTAGGAGGGAGGGAGGTAGGTAGGGAGGGAGGTAGGGAGGGAGGGAGGGAGGGAGGGAGGGAGGGAGGGAGGGAGGGAGGGAGGAGGAGGAGGAGGAGGAGGAGGAGGAGGAGGAGGAGGAGGAGGAGGAGGAGGAGGAGGAGGAGGAGGAGGAGGAGGAGGAGGAGGAGGAGGAGGAGGAGGAGGAGGAGGAGGAGGAGGAGGAGGAGGAGGAAGAGTAACTTTATATAGGTATGTCAGTGAGGCTATTTTGACGTCTGCGCAGAAGCGGGAAAAGTGTGTTCCTGTTTTGGACGGGCTTGCCAAACCGTGTCAACTAATAAGGCTTCTAGTGAGTTATCTATAGTTTGGTTGTCAACTAAATGTGGTGACAACAAAGTATACGATAAAATGAAGCGATGTTTTTTATTCGTAGCGCTCTCTTCCGGAAGGGAAAAGAAAAAGAATAGCGGCAAAATCAGCTCTACAAAAGGTATGATAGCATTTCTTACAACAGTTACAAAGGACGTCCAAAGTAATAAATATCGATAGATTACCATTTCTAGATAATTTTTGCCAAGTTTCATCGGTCTGAGTTGTAGAAATTTACGTTATGCGGACGATCGTGTGGCGGCCATTTCTCATTTTGACCGGTTTTCGGGTGATGACAAGACTGAATTTATGAGCATTTTGACTGTTGTTTTCAAAAAATAAACACGTGGATGTGGTTAAATGGATATCTTTGTGATTGATTCTGGACATTTACAGTGGCTCTAATCCCCTTTTTTTAGTGAGAAAACTGTTTTGGTGATCAACAGGTTCACAGAACTTCTTGTCACGTGACCAAGTCGCAGTATTTTGATTGGCGGATTAGATCTTTGCTGTCTGCTGCATCGTGTATGTTGTGGTTTATTTTGTTGTTTGTTTCCAGGCCCAGTATTTTTCCGTCTGTCAACACTTGGTTAGATCATGTGCATGATATAAGAAGCCCACCTGCCAAGTTGTGAGATAATTGAGCAAAAAGCAACGGAGTTCTGGCATTTGTAATACAAAACAGAAATTTGGGAACACTTTTCTTCACAAATATGTTAATCCTTCAAATAAACGTCCTAAAAAAATATTAACTGATTTTAAAATGTTTTTTTTTTCCTACAATGTTTCTACTTTTTAGTGCTTTTTAATGGTGTATTTGAATCCCCCCCCCCAAAAAAAAAAAAAAAACAAAAAAAAAACAAAAAACAAAAACAACAAAAAAGTTCATTGTGACATACCTACTTTATAGTTACCCCATGTAGTCACTGTGATTTCATACGAACTCACTCAGTAGTGGTGTGCCTGCTGGTTCTAGTGCAACTTCTTTGTACGTCTCAATAAACATCTGCTGTCGCTTTGATTATAATATATGTTTACGTGTCCTCCATTGGGAGATCTGAACGGGTTGTAATGGGGTGTGGATGTTATTTAGATAACCCACTGGGTTACAGTCCCCTGGATGGATGGATGGGTGATGTTTTATAGCCTATCAGCCTTGTAGGCTATATAAGACCATTGATCACACACACACACACACACACACACACACACACACACACACACACACACACACACACACTGGAGCAGGTTAGACTAAGATCGCAAGCCAAGTCCCAGTGTCCCTGGTTATTCGCCTCTTACGAGTCGCGTAGAGAGACGCGGTGAGTCTAACCCTTACACATTCTGAACACAGAGATAGTATTGACAGTCTCAGCCACGCTGAATGACCCTTACCGTCACCCACAGAATAAGCGTTCCCCTGCCCTCAATAATTATCCAGTCAGTGTTCCAGATAGGTGAAGATCGTAGGACAGCCTGATATCAGAGTTTTGTACGCGGATTTTATCAGTAATGACACGTGTGCTTTTCACATGACATCTATCATACATATTGCAATGCAAAGATCATCCTAACTTTCTGGTAAGTGTAGATTTGTGTGAGCGTGCAGTGGACACTGAAACCGATATCTCAATGTGCCTATAGAATAGAAATTCCATTTCACAAAGGACCCGATCCATATACAGCAACCCTTAACATCTCTTTTAATTTAGCAACCTTTGATGTGGTTAAAATGAAACTTTTACACCATGTTTTCCGCTCCACTGTTATACAGCACACATAATTTCATCCCTTCCGTTATCCATATTTGCTATTCCTCACTCTCATAATTACGCACCTTGCCCACGGTGTGTGTGTGTGTGTTTGTGTGTGTGTGTGTGTGTGTGTGTGTGTGTGTGTGTGTGTGTGTGAGTGTGTGTGTGTGTGTGTGTTTGTGTGTGTGTTTGTGTGTGTGTGTGTGTGTGTGTGTGTGTGTGTGAGTGTGTGTGTGAGTGTGTGTGTGTGTGTGTGTGTGTGCGTGTGTGTGTGTGTGTGTGTGAGTGTGTGTGTATGTGTGTGTTTCCTTGTTTACATGGATGCACCCACGTTACATGCCTAAGATAAGAACATGATGTAAGTATTTACACGATAAGCCCTCGGTTCTTTGGACGTTCAGTAGCTGGAACGATGCAGTTTGATAACATGGTGTGTATAACATGCGGTCCGAACTGGAAGTAATAGTGTTGGGGCTGGGGTTAGATTGGGTGGGGTGGGGAGGAGGAATGGAGAAAGAGTGAGTGAGTGATTGAGTGAGTGAGTGAGTGAGTGGGTGGGTGGGTGGGTGGGTGGGTGGGTGGGTGGGTGGGTGGGTGGGTGGGTGAGTGAGTGAGTGAGTGAGTGAGTGACTGAGTGAGTGAGTCAGTGAGTGAGAGAGTCGAACAGAGAGAGTGGGGAGAGAGAGAGAGAGAGAGAGAGAGAGAGAGAGAGAGAGAGAGGAGAGAGAGAGAGAGAGAGAGAGGAAGAGAGAGAGAGAGAGGGAGGAGAGAGAAAGAGAAAGAGTGAGAGAGAGGGAAAGAGAGAGATTGAGAGAGAGATGGAGAGAGAGATGGTGGGAAGGAGAGAGATGGAGAGAGAGAGATAGGTAGGGAAAGAGAGAGAGACAGAGAGAATGAAAATGAGAGAGAATAAGAGAGAGAATAAGACAGAGAATAAGACAGAATGAGAGAGAGAGAGAGAGAGAGAGAATGAGAGTGAGAGTGAGAGAGAGAGACAGAGATAGACAGAGAGAGAGAGAGAGAGAGAGAGAGAGAGAAGGGGGGGAGAAAGAAAGGTAGAAAGAGTATGAGAGCCTGGTTCCTGAATCTTGTCTACAATCAGAATCAACTCCAGAAACAGCGTTCTAAGAAGAAGGAAAATTCAACGTCGCTCTTATGCTTATTATTATTATTTTTGTGATTTAATTCGCAATGTCTTAAGTGCACATTATCATCGACTTCAAATGCATGAAATATCAAGCATTTCTGATTTAACTACCTATCAAACGTTTTTTTATTTGCTGATCATCAGTCGTAAAAAACCTACCATCGTCGCAAGATTGCACAGAGCACAATGACTTAGCCAAGTCAGAATATGTAACATGATACGTCAATCATTAAGGGTTTTTGTAAGATATTGTTGGGGTTTTTGTGTGTGCTGTTATTGCTAAGTTATTCTTATAGTCATTTAAAAATAAATGCGGTAAAATCTTTACCGACTTGAGACGGTAAAACACCAAGTGTGATTCGTTCGTGCTTTTTAAGAACGAAAAAATATTGAGTCAGTGGTGTGCTTGTACACGTGAATGAGCAAATCACGCCTTTGAACACTTATGAAACAACTTCCAAAAGGCCTTTCTGCAGTTTCCTATTGCGTTATCGTTATAGACACGGTGGCCACTGATCTGCGCAGCACTGTCACCCCAGGGACGTAACGCAGGTCCTCGTCAGACTAGTTCCCTTCCTAGTTTGTCACACTAATAGCCTAGCGCGTTGCGGTTTACTGATGTCCGGCCCTGCCAGACTGACGTCTTGACGTTGACAGCACTCAATGCGGGACAGGCACGCTGTGGGGACACGTGCAAGTCCTCGTGAGCCAAGCATAACAAGGTCCTGATGTAACACGCGCCCCGCCCTCTGAACTCTTTTGGCAAACGCCAATTATTCTTTACCCCTCCCACCACCACCCCAAGGTAACCCCCCCCCCCCCCACATACCCCTCCGCAAGTGCTATAAGTAACGGACTCGTTCTGCCTTTCGTTACAGGCCAACTGAACGTATCCGCAGGTAAGTCTTCTCTGATAATTCGTCGTTATAGTTGTCCCTGCAAGCGCAGTTATAATTTCGTTGCTTGGCATCCTGAAGTGCGAAGGTGTGAAAGGGTAGAGTAGAAGTACGACTATTTCCTTGACCGAGGTGCTACGTCACGACGTGGCGAGGAAGGTCGAAAAAGATCCTAAATACTCGCGATCCGTCAGGTGTACTGATCTCCCAACGTTAGCTGCGACAGAAATAAGAAAGCTTTTTGGAGTTGCAAGCACGCAAGGCCTGCATTTTGAGAGCAGAAATGGCAGAACGAAAGACTCCGTTGCGCTTGACACGCGAAGTGTTCGTCGATAAATTTGTCCTCCTGTGACTTAAAGACTTTTTTCAACATGACTGCAGTAAACTAATTGATATAAATGCTCTGTTGTGTTTCTCCGTCTCTGTGGGTACGCACGCAGGGGTGGATGCATAAATATTTATTCCGTGTCGGGCAAATGTTGTATCAGGTTAACAAAAATAATTTTAATGATTTTTTTTTACCTCCCTGAAGACTCAACTGCTTAGTCTTTACTTGACATCTAGGAGACTATGACTATGAGTGCTTTCACAGGTTTTTCAAATCCCTACATTTCTCTTTTGTGCGTGCATAGACGTGTGTGTG